>CM031241.1:209062975-209255207 GCA_018340775.1 Taxus wallichiana var. yunnanensis
CAATGAAAATGGATTCAAATCATGGAAACAAAACAAGCTTCCACATCATAATACAAGATTCTACAACCATACTAAAATATAACAACAAAACTACAATCACAAAAAGGAAGCAACAAAATACACAAGGCTTCAACATGCAAAAGCCAAAGGAGTAAGATCTATGGGGAGGTCACTTATGCCTCCCAATGGGAAATGGGTGCCCGCCTATAAACCCTCCAATAAACATATCAAACCCCTACACACTCTTATGCATCCCACAAGTACCTCTTATGCCTCCCACATTCTCTTATGCCTCCTACAAATATCTTATGGCTCCCTCATAAAATAGACCAAGTAAGAAATGCAAGAAATTTCTTGTCCAAGGTGGGACAACCATCCCAACTCCATCAAAAATATGAAATGAGATATTATGCATCCCCACATTTAAGGTACCAATAGTCCCCTCCTACAACACACCTAAGCCATCTACCCAATCACCTAACAAGTATACTAAAACACTAAAAAAACATGCACATATATACAATATAAAAAGAAAATATTTTACAAGAGTATAGGTCCTACCTTTCCATGATAGATCTTGATCCAAGAGTCCCACACCAAACTTCTTCAAGCCCATGCAATCATGAAAAGCTCCAAAAATCCACAAACATTCCAAAATACTCTCACTCCCCAAACATTCAAGAGCAGAAAGAAATGAAGTAACCCCAAACAAGCAAAAGAACTTGAATAAATAGAAAAGGGAGAGAGGAGGGTGAGGTGTCTCAAGTAGGATGCCACATCACTCATCCTAAACTCCACCTCACAAGTCAAACCTAAACCCGAATGCACCATAAATGAGTGGGTGAGAGGAATGACAAGTTACACACACAATCCAAGCCCACACCCCGTAAGGACAAACTTTAATTTCAAGAAGGAAAGTGCAATAATATTTTACCTTTTATCTTTCCAAAACATATAATGGGGTCTATTTTTGACCCCCAACCCATAAGTAGGGTTGTTATAGCAATTTAAAAGGTGCGGGACAAGTTTAACTCATCCCACAAGCCTCCAAAATTGGCCCTTTTGGCCAAAGCCGAATTTTCATGAAGGGGTAAAGTGTACAACACTCAAGGTTACAAGCACTCAACTTACAACACATAAACTATGAGTAATCAATTCTAATAAATGAATACTTGTGACCCATTCTTAATTAATATAGTAAACAAATTAATTCACTAATCTAGACATAAATCAAGTGACTAATAAAAGGGGAATACATCACTATAATTCACATACTAAAATTAAAATAAAGGAAACTAAATGAAAGAATAACACATAACTCCTTAGTCACAATTGGGGATTCCCCCATGGGGACCCCTAACAATAATTCAACACACACACACACACACACACACACACACACACACATACACACCAAATAAAAAATAAAAAAATAAAAAAATACATGTTTCCATGGTGACCCTTGTTGAATTCATATAGCATTCTAATGTTGTTTGTCTCCAATCCCACGATGTTTGTTGTGATATGTTTACCCGCAAAACACATAACACATCCTTCACCTCATGGCCGCATCAAAACATCCAAAATAAATATACAATATAACTCCGAGTCATCTATATATGAATCACAAAATCATCTAAGAAAGTAATGATATCATTTATAATTTCTTACAACATCTCGATTTTACATAATATCCACATGATCATAATATTAGTTCAATTTTCTAGGTCTACTCAATATGCCAAAATATATAAATATAACCATGTCAACATTATATCAACATCAATATAAAATGTCTCTAATAATCACACACACCATATATGAATCAAAATCAACAACAGTCAAGTATCTCTAACATATAACATCATGCTAAATCAAAAGCTACAATAATATCCATAAGTATAGTCAATAGTATAGAAATCAATAAAAAAGGTGTTGAAGGGAAGTGGGAACTACATCCCCTCCCCTAAAACTTGACTTCCTCCTAGAAGTGACTGGAGCAGTGTGGAAACCGAACTGTAGCAATGTAGAATCCTCCCATGTAGCCACAGTCTCAACATATATGTCCCACCGAACTCGAACTCGGTCATCTCTCTTCCTGAAGGCCCGGGTTCCTACACTCTAAAATGCGGATGGGCTCTACCATAACCTACCATTGATCCCGCACTCCAAGGAGGTCCAATCTAGTACATGAGAATGTTATGCAATATATATCCTAAGTAGAGAAACACGAAACACATCGTGGACACAAGACAAGTCAGGTGGTAATGCTAGACGATAAGCCAAAGGGCCGATACGCTCCAAGATCTCAAAGGGACCCACAAATCTAGGAGCAAGCTTAGAACCTTTTCCGTAAATGTGATAAGGATCTTATGTTGTCTCGACATGGAGAAAAAAATTCATGCCCACCTCATAACTATGATATTTCTTATGTTGATCTCGCATACTTCATCTACATGTTCTCGTGCCTCCTGTAATCTCTACCTAATCATAACAACCTCGCCGCTCCATGTCCTTTAGTAAATTTGGACCAAGAAAGACCCTGTCCTCTAACCTATCCCAATGAAGAGGTGTCCTACACTCTCTTCCATAAAGTTCCTGAAAATGAGCCATGCCCATCAAACTCTAAAAACTATTATTATAGGAAAACTCCACCAAGTACGAGATACTCCTCCCATCTTAACTAATGATCTATGACGTACATCCTAAGCATTTCCTCTAAGATATTATTCACCCACTCGATCCCCTATCCATCCGTCCCAAGGTGATAAGCTATGCTAAAATTGATATTCATCTTAAGAGCATGCTACATCATAGTCCGAGAAGTGAGAAGGGTACAAAGGATCGCAAGCCACAAATGATCTTCCATGGAATCCCATGCAACCCCGACGATCTCATCAAGATATACTCATACCACTACACTAAGCGTGTAGGTGGTCTTCACCGAGAAAAATGAGCTAGTTTTTTCAACTTATCCGCCGTGACATGATGACGTCGTGGTGGTATCTCTATGTCGATAGCCCAACAATGAAGTCCATGGAAATGGTGTCCCACTTCCACTCTGGTATAGCATGAGGAAAGAGAAGGCTAGTTGGATGTTGATGTTTGGCCTTCACCTTTTTACACTCTAAATAACGTGACACAAAATGAGACACATCTCTCCGATGTACCCTCCAATGGTACAACTATCTTAAGGTGGCATGCATCTTCTTAACACAGGATGGGTTGAATAAGGTGCATGACGAGCCTCTATCAAAATTTCCTATTTTAAGCCTCTATCTTTAGGAACATAAATCCAACCTCTATGCTTGAGAAGGTCATCGCCTTAATGAAAAACCATCAAACTTCCCCTCAAGGGGTCTTTGAGACTCAGTCTCGCCCTCTAGCTATGAGGTAGAAGCGTCATGAGGAAGTCAGCTGTAATGTCTGCTCCACAAATTTGTACTCACTATAACCATATGTCTACGTCTACTCGGAGAGTCTACAAAAATTATCCTTCCCCTTTACATGCTCTATCTCCATGTCATACTCACAAAGTAACTCCATCCAACACCACTATCGAGCATTGAGATTGGGTTACGTGAAGAGGTGGCGAAGACTCAAGTGATCAGTCCTAAGTGTAAATCTCCAAACCGGGAGGAAGTTTCTCCATCAAAATAAGGTGTGAAAATGGCACAATCTCAAGATCATGATTCAAATAATTGAGATCTTAATTCTTGAGTTTTCGAGACTCGAAGCAACTACTCTTCTTTCCTACATCAAAACACCTCCAAGTCCCGCCGAAGAAGCATCTATGCAAATGAAGAACTTGCCTTGAGGATCTATCACTACAAGAGTAGGCATTTTCATGAGACATTCCTTCAGTTTCCTAAAGGCCTGCTCACATCTTTTGACCATACAAACTTCTTCCCTTTTTGCTAAAGGGAAGTGATGGGGTGCACAACCCAAGAGAAGTCCTACACAAATATCCTGTAATATCCTGCTAAGCCCATGAAGTTGCACACCTCTGTCACACTAGTGGGTGCTAGAAAATCCATAATAGCTTGAATCTTGGAGGGATCGACCATGATACCTTCCCTAGAAATGATGTGGCCCAAATACTAAACCTTTGTCTAAAAGAATGCACACTTATCTAGGGTCCCATAAAGATGGTGCTCACGAAGACATTGAAGAACCTGATGAAGGTGCTTATTTTTCACCTCACGCGTACATGAGTAAATAAGAATGTCATCAAGGAAAATGAGCATGAATTGATCCAAGAAATTTTTGAACACCCCATTTATCAAGCTCATGAACATCGGGGGCATTCGTCAAACCAAAAGGCACTACCATGAACTTGTAGTGGCCATATCTCATATGGAAGGTGATCTTATGAATATCTACCTCGTGATCCTTAGCTAATGATAACCTAACTTAAGATCTATCTTAGAGGATATTTTTCCCCCTTCATTTGATCAAATAAATCATCAATGCACAGAAGGGGGTAACAATTCTTGATCGTTACTTTATTCAACTGGTAGTAATCAATACACAACCGAAGAGATCCGTCCTTCTTCTTTACAAAAATAATTAGTGCACCCCAAGGGGACACACTATCATGGATCATTCCTTTCTTCATAAGGCCTTTAAGCTACAACTTTAGCCCTCGAGCTCAGATTAGTCATCGATAAGGTGCTTGTGAGATAGGCTCTGCACCCAAAACCAAGTCTATGTGAAAGTATATCTCACATGGGAGAGGTAATACCAGTAGTTCCCCTAGAAAGACATCATAAAAATATCTCAAGATGGGATTCTCACCAAGGCATGGCCCACTAGACTCATCCTCTAATTTGTCACTAACCGTAACAATATACATCTAGTAACCTCATTACATACACCGCGTAAGCTACATAACGAGAGATGGTGCGAATAGAAATGGACCTCCTAACTACCACTATCACTAACTCAACTCCTAGATCATTTGTAAATGATATAGTCTTATGGTAACAGATTTACTCTAGCTCTATGTGCGTAGAAAACCATTCCATGGCCAAGATGACTCCATAAGAACCCAAAGGAAGGTTACGAAGATCCGAGGTAGTGGTGAAGGGTCCTAGATCACTACACACTCCTTAACTAAGGAGTTTACAGAAATTTTGGCTCCGTGAAGCCATGTCAACGTCCCAACTAAGGCCCTACCTAATTGCCACTAGCCAACAACACTCTACTAAGGATGGTGGACTATAAGAATCGATGAACCGAGAATAAAAAGATGGAGGTAGGAATACTCGCCAATGCTTCTTGTCATCTCTATCACGGTACTCGATGCTCATCCTGGTGGTTCTTGACCACTTCATAGATTCGATGGCTATGCCCCATGTCACCAACGTAGGTTACGAAATCTACGTCTTACCCTTGTGGCTAGGGTTCGGTGGGCACTCTCTCCAATGATGTCGAACAACATCACAACTATAATAACTTCTCGGTCCTCTCCACTAAGATGCAACTCTAGCAGGTACTCTACATGTCATGTTGTGGATCATGATGATCTCGGTTATGGACTCGATGAGGTCTCTGGCGATGAGCTCCTACTCGACTAAGCTCTCAACACACTTTGTGTCCTAATGGGACCCCAAGGAGGAGGCCCCATACTCCGTCCTCTTTGTGTGTAGAACCTGCGAGTAGGTTTGAATAATGGACGAGTTTGCAGATGATGCTACTCGAGGTGGCTCTGATGGTGTCTGAAAGGAAACTATACTGAACCCTGTCCACTACGAGGAGGAGGAGCTGACCCCCTCTATCTACTATCCTAAATCTGCTAGATGCAGCTCCGAAATCTATCCCTTCCATTTTGCATCTTTCCCCATCTCTCCTCTACAATATAGGCCTTCTTTTCGGCCTCTGCTAAGGTGTGTGGGTAGCGAATACGCACCGTACCACCCAAATACAAATTTAAGCCTCGATGAACCTATGAATCCATACCTACTCATCCTACATGTAAGCAACATACTAGAGTAGGTCAGTAAATTGACTCTCATACTCACCTACACAATCATAGATGTCCGCGGAGGTTGTGGAACTCATCTATCTCACTCTTGAATAAACATTTGGGATAAGAACTTACTCCTAAATTGCTCCTCAAAGAGCTCCTAAGTAACCATATCTGAATGAACATGGAGATTTTTCTCCTCTTTCCTCCACCGGACACCTGCTCCATCCCTAAGAAAATGGATTGTGACATGAGCTTTCATGTTTCTCATACAAGGGCAAAGCTTGAAGTACCCGCTCAAGCTCACCAACTAGGCCTCTACCGAAATCCACCTCGTGTCTCTAGAATAGTGAAATGGTCTTAGCTTCAAGATCTCCTTGATATGGTCTACAACTATTGACTAGGGACCCTTAGGCCTCTCTGTATGCTCATCTCTAAGTCTAGGGCTCTAAGACCTATACCTATGTCCCGAAATCATGTCTACCTATCCTCTATGCGATGAATTTCTCTTGTTGACTCCACATGAGATTTCTCTACCCAATGCTCCTCACTGTGTCGAGGAGATGCATGAGCCTCAATGGATGGCTCCCTATCATGTGTGGTTGATCATCCTTTTAAGGACCCTCCGTGTATAGCGTCATTGACGTCACAAGTGTCTGTAAAATCTAGGGTAGAATGACTTCTACTACTTGCTTTGGAAGTGGAAAGTCCGAGTCTATGTGAAAGGACTCCTCGTCCGGTCGCGCCTCTGCATGGACCAAAGTGAGAGTTTGTTCATCATTCTAGGTTTTACTCAAGTTTTCTATGTCTACTACATATATAATTTTTAGACAAATTATTTTCTAGGTTTAATATTGTACTAGGTTTAATATTGTACTAGGTTGAATGTTCGTGTCTCACATTTTCTCTGTTTGCCCAAGGGTCCAAGATTTGAACCCACGGCTCTGATACCAAGTGTAACGCCCACTAAAAATGCCGACAAAAGACCCAAGAACAACCTAGATTTAACTAGAAAAAAATATGGATTTTTTTTGAAGAGCGTGCCCCACAAAAAGGTTTCAAAATGACACTTCCACATTAATGTTTCTAAGGCAAAAATTTTAATAAATAATTTCCCATGATAAAACAATATTTAAAATCTACCTTATACTTTAATACATTTGATTTGACTAAGCATGTTTAATCTCCCTAAGTGTTAATTTAATAACCAATTTAATGAATTCTATACTTAAATAACCCACAATTAAGTCTCAAGGGTAAAGGGGCTAATTATAAATAAAGACTAAAGTTAATTAATCCCACAAGGTTTTAAACCATTAACAATGTACCCATTTGACATGGGGTTAAAATTAATAAACATATTACTACCCCAAAAGGTAACCCCTTAAAATGTCAACCCATGTCTTTGAAATCAAAACACTTAAATTAAAAAGACAATTTCCACTCACCCACTCTCCACCTACTTTTTGTAGGGATGAATCTCATCCCTTGGTTGGATTCGAT
The DNA here is from genome assembly GCA_018340775.1 of Taxus wallichiana var. yunnanensis. Lineage (NCBI taxonomy): Eukaryota > Viridiplantae > Streptophyta > Pinopsida > Cupressales > Taxaceae > Taxus > Taxus wallichiana. The sequence continues at coordinate 209,070,447 of CM031241.1, forward strand.
TTGGACCGTTCATGAGAAAATAGGGAAACTAACCCTAAAAATGCTTATGAAGGCTTCTTTCTCATTTCCATTTGGTTCATTATCTTTTTTTTTCTTTTTGTAGTTTGTTGGAGGAGGAAGGGAAGCCATTGAAGGCCATTCCAAGATTTTGGGGAGGCATTCATGCTTCATTATTTTCTCATTTTTTTATACTCTCATCGTGGTTTCAAAAGTATATATGTATTTCTATTTACCTCAAGTTTCCTTGGTTTTCCCAAATGGGATTGTGGGTTTTGCCCCATATTAATTGTATAGTTAAATAGCACTAGTCTTCATTTAAGCATATATATATATATATATATATATATATATATATATATGTATATATGTATATCTATTTGTATAAATATATTTATATATGTATATTTATCTTATTGTTGTTATTAAATTTCTCTTTTTCTATAAATATACGCTTTTTATAATTTAAAATGGATTAACAAAAAAATCCAAAATCACAAGAGAGAGATTATGTGTGTGTGTGGGAAATTTGTGGGTGCATGCGCATGTAAAAGAAAACATTTGGATTTAAAACAAAGTTGGCACTGTGCGTGGTACCAAATCCGCGACCATGTTTAATAGTGGATATCTTAGTATTAGGGTTACTTAAGATATTAACACTATTTTTAATAAGAAAAAATAATTCTTATGTTCATATAATTAACAACTCATCCTTGCTCAAAATTCTTTTTAAAAAGATTTCTAAGTATATATTTTTGTTTATAAGAGGTTTAGTATCAAGTCCATGTTTCATTTGTTATTGCATTGATTTAGTTTGGGATATAAGAAATTTTATAATAACTAGATAATGGATTTACACATCCCCATGAGACAAGGGCTTGAATTTCAAAAGAGTAGTTTCTTTTCTCTACTAGTACTAAGAATTCATCTATTTTGTAAATCGGGAAAATATCAATGCAAAAGATAAGTTCTTTCCATTCACTTGAATAAAGTTTAACTTTCCTACAACAATGCAAGAAGATGTAAGAAGATAGTCTAACTTTTCAATACATGTTTTTCAATTGACACGATGAATTTTAATATTTCTTAATACAAATTCCCAACAATATTTCCAATAATATATTCTAAAAAAGAGCAACACCCTTTTGTGGGAAATAAATCAACTACCATGGAATAAGATATTTCATTTTATAATATTCTTTCCTATTTCAAGAAAATGAGCTTTACAAACACAATTCCTTTCTTCCCTTTTCAACATAAAATAAAACTTCAATATCCAATAATAAATACAAATTTTCATCCCAAATATTATTACAATATCTTCTACTTAAAGTGGGAAATAATACAAGAATGTAAGCTAAAAGAAATACAAGGTTACAAGTTCCTCCAACCTAAGTGTGAAAAAATATAAGGCTTTGTTGTCTACAATAAGATCACTCTTATTTTTGGTCAACTAATCCCCTTTTTCCCCCTTCTATGCTTCAATCTAATTTTTATATATTTTAAGCACTTAAGGTTTCTGAAAATATATTCATTAGATAGGAAATTTCTTCCCCTTTCCGAAAATGTAAAGAAGTCCTTCTAACTCTTCATATTTTTCAAGTTACGTGCTAGTGGCCTTGGGGAAGATTTTTTGCCAATGGAAAAAAAGTGGAGTGACAGGGCGGCGGGAGATAATTTTGTATTTTTGCACTTTTCGCAAAAGGAACAAGTGGAAAATGTGGGCTAGTGGGCCGAGGGTGATTTCTTTTGCTAAACGGGTTTGCGGGGGAAATTTTACCCAAGTATAAATGTGGGCCGATGAGTCTGCGGGGAATTTTGGAACTTTTACAACTTTTCACAAAATGGCGGGGTTTTCAAGTGCGGGGAATTGCGAGCCCACGGGGGTATTTTTGCCAAGATTGGAGTCCAAAACAAGGTTCCCAATGAGCACCAGATCACCACATGGCCGTGGAGTCAAGACAGAGTAGGCGGGACCTACCATTGAATCAGCCAAATAGAACAAGGTCAGAAAAAGCCTCCATGCATCCGGTGGCGCTCCTTAAAAAGTAGAATTCGCAGGCGGGTCTCAAACATGCGCCAAAGACACCATGTAGTTAGGGATTGAGAAAGGGAGTAGACTCGAATCAGCTAAGTACAAAAGGTAAGTGGAAGCCTCCATGTGCCTCATCGACACAATTTCAAAAATAAAATCCGAGGGCATCCCCCAAACGATCATAGGCTCGCCACGTGTCAGATCCGGAAAAGGCGAGAATCGTTCATTGAAAATTGTAAAAGTAGCGAGCTAGTGGAAGGTGCCATGTGCCTCAACGTAACAAATTCCAAAGGCATGGCCAAAGGGCTAGTCCTAAACAAGCGCAAGACCTCCACATGTCTCCCAATACACGTTGAGCCTCCACATGCCCGAGGGTCGGGACATATGGCCCTGCCAAACAAAAGGGACTTAGCCAAAACACAAAGGAAATTAAGCGAGGCCCGAGAAGTTGCCATGTGTCTCTTGCACACAACTTAAAAGAGTGTAGAGGAGGGGGTGAAACCTTGAGATGCACGGGTATTCCACATGGATATGTGCAAACAGACTCGGACCCACGAACCTGTTTTGTAATACTATTTTTTTGCCATTTTTGTACGGATCGATTCAAGTATTCAAACGGTTATATCTTTTGATCCAAAGTGCTTGAACTTTAACAAATTATGTACCATTGGAAAGGTATCGACCTCGTTTATGCCATGGAAGCATGAAAATTTAATTTTGACAAGGTTAGGTGGGTGAAAAATAGGAAAATGTCTTTCATGCCATTAATGTATGATCCGATTGCTTCAACAACTAGATCAGATTTGATTTGATCCGTCGTTCTTCCTTCTTCAACATGCCAAATAGACATGGAGAGACTTACTTAATAGACTATAGGTGGATTTGCAGAGGCATTGATGGCTGGTAGATGAGCTTCCAAATCATATTTCTCACCTCTTTTCTTTTCCTCTCTTCGCTTCACCTATAAATGTTAGAGCTTGGCTCATTGTAAAGCGTTGGACATTTTGGTTTTGTGCCCCCTCCTTCTTCTCGGTCTGCAAATTAATTCATGAAGTCTAAACCTTCTATTAAGACTGTAATACAAGTTTTCTTTTCTTAACCATTGCAATGTTTTGTATCAATTTGTGAAGCAATAATACATGTCTGTGGATGATTTCAACCCTCTCTTGTGTTCATTTCCTTATTTGATCTTTCATTGCAATATTGGTTATTTGTGCATGGTGGTTGTATTACATTTTAATGGTCAATGTTTGATACCAAAGTTTGAATTTGGCATTCCTTTGGTGCATCACCTTTATTAGTTTAGGTTTAATTTATTACATCTTCTTAACCCTATCTCCTTGGCAAGTTAGAATGGATTTTCATATAGATCCTCTACAAATTTTATGTGTGCACCTGAACAAAGGAATAGGAATCGGACTTCATCTAGAAATCTCTTTGGATTTCAAAGTCACAATGAGAGTATCACCCATCGAGTTACGCAGACATTCGAGGAAGTCTTTGTGATTTACTGATAATAGTTTTGGCATGCCAGATAGGATAAGAAGTATTCATTTTACTATAACAAGATTGATGTGCACTTGATGTAAGTTCCCAACTAGTAATAAGCTCGAAATTTCACATATGGCGACTCCGAAAGAGGTAAAACCCACTAGTTTTAGCAGACCAAGTTTGTCAAGTTCATAAGAAGAATACAAACAAGGTTAAGAACTAAAGATGAGGTACTATTTGTCTATCTACATTTATCCCTTTAAAGAACAAAGAGAGGAAGAAGATCCCAAACGTCCATCTCCACCAAACAGGACATTATCGACACCTCCACCTGATAGGCCTTTCATTCAATCGAATAGAGTCCTTTAACCAATCATGATGGCGCAGCCCAACCCCAATGTTAATTTCACTAGCAGCACCCCATTGGCTCTCAATGCACAACATCCAGTCCAGTTTGCAAAGACTAAAGAGCATCCCATATTTTACCGAAGAGAACCAAACAACTCCAATTGACCACATCCAGGATATTGCAAATGTTTGTGCAATTCATGAGATCATTGAAATGGATGTTGCGTCAAGTTTTTGGCTTCATCTTTTAAAGGTAAAGCTTTACAATGGTTGAAGTCTATGAAGGGTCTATCTAGAATTGGGACCATTTATGCATGACTCTTCACAATCAATTTAGAGAGAAGGGGGATAATATATCCTTATTAGAAAAAATAACAACCATAAGGAGAGATCCTAATGAGCATAAATTGATGAACTTCAACTTCACATTTCGAGAGGATGTGGGATAGGATTCTGGCGGTTGTGAGACCAATAGCTAAAGGTGTTTTTCTATACTTCCTCAAAGCTTTAAATTATGATATTTCCACGATGATTCGATCTATGGGGGTAGAAATTAATCCGCGTCTTATAACATTTCCATTAGAGCAAAAATATTCTTAATGCAGGTGGTAAACTTTCACCTAGGCCACCTATACCGCTATATGCAAAATTAGGAGCTCAAGCACTACTTAAATGCCCACATTAGCTCCCATACCTACTCCAAGGAATAATAGTTCAAATGAAGCTTCCACCTCATCTTCTAGCTCCTCAAATGAGCTCTAAGAAGTCTTGAAACAATTGTAGAACCTAGGAAACAAGATAGTGACTATCGAGAGACAACAAGATCAAAGTTAAGGCAAGTATCAACCTCAAACTCAATATCAAGCTCGACCCCCTATATTAGTAAATTAGACCACTAGATCAGGCTGCAAATCAAAACCAAAAACAAGGACAACCTCAAGTTGCTTTAGGCCTTTCGACCATATGATACAAACACAACTTCAACATCGTGGGCCTTGGTTCCAACACAAAACAACATGGCTCAAGAATATGATTGGTGTTTCCCATGCAATCAACCCCATAACTAGTCAATGTGTTTCAATGGTGCTTTGAATCAAGCTCTTATGGTGACAACAACTGGTGTGGAATAAGAGATAGGCTAGGAGGGGAATGAACAACATGAAGTAACCCGTAAAGAGGAACCTCAAGTGAGACCATGCTTGTAAATTGTAAGCTCAAGATTTATGTAGTATGAATCAAGCACCTCCTCATAGTGTGGTAGAAAATACATGGTCTAAGAAGAGGAATATTACAGAGGGGAAATACTATAATTCAAATGGTCCACAACCCTCTATTACCCTACAAAGTGCAACTCCCAATGTGTAAAGTCAGCCTAATCCACCTTCCAGACCCGCTCAAGAACCGGTTGTAATGACCCATGTACAAGTGAAGAATGTGCAAGGAAAGGGACAGAAAAAGATAGCTCATCCCCATTTAATATCATTGAATAGATGAAGGAAAAAAATGTAAACATCTCAATGTGGGATTCGTTGGCTATCCTAGGATAGAGAGACTGTTGTAGGCTGCTATGGCCAATTGGTCAACCTCAAATCAGCCCCCAATCAATAAGAGAAAGTGCTTACCAATGCAGCTTAGCTTGAGGGAAATCATGGAGGACAACAAGGTAAGAATCTGAAGCCTCCTCCATTCTATTTTTCATTGATCATTGGGGAAAAATTAGTACATAATTGCATGATTGATTTGGGAGTGAGTAGCTCAATCATGCCAAAGCAAATATCCAACCAAGCTGGGTATTCGGAAAGTAAGAAGTCATCTCCAAGGGCATAGTGCAATTGGATGGGACAATGGTAACAATGGTTGGATTCATCAAGGATTTGAGCCTCACATTGCACACATGCCCCAATGTGACCGTCTTACAAAATGTATCAATCATAGACTTGCCACCACACTTTGCATTGTGTTTGTCAAGAGACTTCACTGCTAAAATTACAGGTTATTTGTTTCTTTGATTAGTCACACATGTTATTTAGAACAAGGTATGGAGCTAAGGCTACAATTAAATATGAGCCTATTGTAAACTTCCATATTGAGCCTCATACACCGAGTCTAATCAATGTAAATTGTTTAGCCCTTGATCAAGAAGATTATCCAAGCACCCATGAAGCTGATACCAAAGTCGAATACATTCTAGACTTGACTCTTGATGAATGGGCAAGCAAGAGGCATGATTTTTACCCTTACAAGGAAATGGAGGAATCTGAGCTAGGAGTTTATTGTTTGCATGAGGAGAATCATCCTCTTCCTAAAATCACTAAGCCAAATCACAAGGATGATAATGAGGTATGGTAGTTATTCTTTGATGGCTCAAGAAGTAGACAAGGAGCCGGAGGAGGAGCTATGCTTGTTTCACCTCAAGGTATGAAATATTACTCAACCTTCCATTTCTAATTTGCTTGCTCGAACAACACAACAGAGTATGAAGCCTTGATCCATGGAATGCATTGGGCAAGAAAGAGAGGGATTAAAAACTTACAAGTGTTTAGTGATAGTGACCTAGTTGTGAATCAAATTTGAGGACAAAATGCTTCCAAGAATGATCTATTAAAAAACTACAAGAATCGGGTATGGGATCTCATCGAAGATTTCAAAGCTTTCAACATTGTGTCCATACCTAGGAAAAAGAGTGATGCGATAGAAAAGCTGGAAGCAATCGGGGCAACGCGTCTAATGTTAAAGAAAGTATACAAAGTAATAAGTCTCATCCACATATCAAGGTGGTGGTGAGGCTAAAGCTGTCCCAGATAATAACACAAGTTGGCAGGTCTTCGAGAATGATCAGAAAATTATCAATTTTCTACAAGAAGAAGTTGAGTTCTCCTCCAGAAACCAAGACAAATTAGAACAACAGTATGGTGACCAAGTGGTGCAGTTGAGAACTAACAAATTACCAAAAGGTCTTGTAACCTTGGAGTCAATCTTCAACCCAAATGATCAATTCGGAAGGAGAAAGAAAATATTTAGGTAAAGGGTGAAGATTCAAATCCCATTTCCATAGATGAAGGTAAAACGTTGTGAATCAATAAGGTAAGTACCCAACAAGAAAAATTTGAGTTCATTCAACTTTTAAGAATTCCCAGATGTCTTTGCTTGGACTTATAAGGATTTAAGAGGTTTCAACCCAAGGTTTACACAACACACTATCGAGCTGGATCCAGGATCTAATCCTTTCAGATAGAAGAAAAGGCCAGTAAACCCTCACATTGAACCTCTCATGAGAAAAGAGTTGAACAAGCTAATTAAGGCCAGCATCATCTTCCCTATCAAACATTCAAGTTAGGTTGCAAACTTAGTGCCTATGAGGAAAATAAATGGAGAAATCAGATTGTGTGTAGACTTATGTGATCTAAACAGAGCATCACTCAAAGATCACTACCCACTTCCATCGATGGAGCAAATCTTACAGGTTGGAGCTAGCTCTGAAAGGTTTTCATTTCTAGATGGATACTCAGGCTATAATCAAATAATGGTGAAAGAGGAAGATTAGTACAAGATGACCTTCACCATGAAATGGGGCACATATGTTTACTGAGAAGATGTCATTTTGGTTGTTCGATATCGGAGAAACATTTCAACGAGATATGGATATGGCGTTCAAAGGCTTGGTCAACAAGATGGTTTTGGTGTATCTAGATGATATCACCGTCTTCTCAAAAATGTGCAAAACCATCTCTTCCACCTCGGGTAGGAATTTGAGAGGTATAGAAGGTTCAGAGTGTCATTGAATCCAAACTAGTGTGTATTCTTTGCACATGAAGGAAAATTGTTGGGCCACATTGTCTTAAGATAAGGGTTAACAATTGATCCTAAAAGATTTGAATCCATCCGAACACTTGCATTGCGAAAAAAAAGAAGTCTCTCCAAATATTGTTGGGAAGAATAAATTTTGTTCACATATTTGTGCTGATTTTCCACTCTTGTGAATCCTTTAACAATTATGTTGAAGAAGAGTCTTGTATTTAAATGGAAAGCAGAAGGAAAAGAGAATTTTGAGGCCATCAAGCTCACAATATCACAGGCCCCAACTCTTATTAACCTAGGATTTTCAAAGGAATTCATGTTGTATGCTTTTGGAGGGTCAGAAACAATCTTAGCTATCTTGGTTTAGCCTAACAAGGAAGATTCAGAACAGCCCATAGCCTTCTTGATTAGAACTTGGAGGTTTACAAAGTAAAGTATTCTTTCATTGAAAATCATTTCCTTTATTTCATTAGGCGTTTGAAGAAGTTCGGACACTTGCTCTCTCAAAAACAAGATTCAATTGCTAGTGTCTCATGCCTTTTGGTGCGAGGGTTTTCTCCTAAACAAGGACTTGAATGAGAAGAGAGCAAGTTGGACTAATCATGTAATGGAGTATGATATTGAAATCAAAGTGACCAAACTAGTTTGTGGCAAAGGTTGTGTGAGAAGCTAGTTTCCAACCAAAAATTGAGCAAAAAGGATAAAAAGAGGCTATCCTAATACTGATTTAATCATAGTAGCCATCTAACGATGGACCCATTCCATTTTGGAATCAAGCCTTGGCACATTATCTCCAAATAGGTTTATGACCTCCATAATGGAACAAATAAAAGAGGAGATACTTACGATTAGAAGCCATCCCATATGTGCTTATTGGTGGTGTCTTGTTCAAGAAGGACATCAATAGTGTTCTATTGAGGTGCATTGGGATATGCCAAATTGAGAGGGTGTTGCATGAGTTCCATGATGGAGAAGATGGAGGACACTTTTCTCCACGGGTAAAAACACTCAAAATTATGAGGGATGGTTACTATTGGCCTATGGTGTTTAGGGATTGCTACTCATGGATCAAGAAGTGTAAGAAGTGTGCATTATTCACAGGGAAGGAAAGGTTAGCAGCCATGCCTCTTCATCAAATTTTGGTAAATAATCCATTCATACAATGGGGATTAGACTTCATTGGAGTGATCAACCCAAATTCAAGCCAGGGCCACAAGTGGATACTCACAATGACTGACTATTTCACCAAGTGGACTGAAGCAGTGGCACTTAAGGAGGAAAATGAATCTAACATCTTGGATTTCTATGAAGGGATAGTCACAAGGTTTGGTGCCCCTACTACTATCATATCAGAAAATGCATTGGAATTCCTTGGCACAAAGATCACTGAATGGGCTATCAAGAATGGTGTATATCTCAACACCTCTTCAAACTATTACCCTCAAGGTAATGGCCAAGAAGAGTCCACAAACAAGAACTTGTTAAGAATCATCAGAAGGAATCTTGATGAGAATCAAAGAAATTGGCACACAAAACTCAAATCATCTCTTTGGGCAGATAGATTCACCCAAGAGGTCTACATGAAGCTCTCCATTCAAGCTTGTATATGGAAAGGAAGCATTTCTGCCTATATTACTTGAGTTACCAACATTGAAACTCATGAAACAAACTGGAACAAGATGAGTTTGAGCCTATGGAGGTCAGGCATGCAGAGCTGATGGAGTTAGAAGAAGCAAGAGAACATGCAGTACAAACCATGGAGAAGGATCAAGCTTCAATTAAGAGATGCTTTGATAAGGAAGCTATAGCCAAGACATTCTAAGTTAGAGACTTGGTACTGAAGCTGGGATGAAAACCATGCAAAGCTAGGAAATCTCTCTAAGTTTTATGCCATATGGAGTGGTCTATACATCATCCCCGAATGCAAAGGTAGCAATGACTTCTGGCTTGGCTAGCTTGGACAAAGAAGAATTACAGATTCCAGTCAATGGGATCTACCTCAAAAACTGCTACTAAAAGGAGAGTTTCTCACCCTTGTAAATATTAGCCTAGGTTTTCAATTTCTCCAAGTGTGTATGCACATTATCTTGTTATAGTTTAGGTTTCAATTTATCTAAGTCTTTGGTGCACAAGCTATCTTATTTCGGTGTATGCTTGGATACAATTCATCTCACTCATGGAAGAGGCTTGTGGCCACAAGAATTAAATCTGCAAAGTATCCATATTAGAGTAGGTCTAGATGTTTTCATTGCACTCCAATAGATCAGGTTTGTAGAAAATCAAATGAGGGAGAAGTTTCCAAGTTTCAGATAACTCTCTACTCTCACAAATCTTGAATCCAAGATTTTTTTGTAAAGATAAGAGTGTATGCAGCAGAAGGCAATTCCAGACAAGATTTAAAATTACAAGGTAGACTCCATGCCCAATGGATGGTTCAAGGCCACAGGTCATTTTATCTAGCAGGAAGATGCCCCCTCGTGAGTCGCTAAATTGTCTTCTAAAATAAGTGAACTCTTAGATTTGGTCAACTAACCCCTTTTTCCCCCTTTTGTGCTTCAATCTGATTTTTATATATTTTAACCACTTAAGGTTTCCTAAAAATATCTTCATCAAATAGTAAATTTCTTCCCCTTTTGAAAATGTAAAGAAGTCCTTCTAACTCTTCATATTTTTCAAGTTACGGGCAGGTGGGCACTGGGAAGGATTTTTACCAAAAGCGAAAGTCGGCGGGCTTGGGAAGATTTTTGCCAATGGGAAAATTGTGGACAATAGGGTGGCGGGAGATACTTTTGCATTTTTGCACTTTTTCGCAAAAGGCACAAGTGAAAATGTAGGCGGTGGGATCGAGGGTGATTTCTTTTGCTAAGCGGGTCTGCGAGGCCATAGGGGAAATTTTTCCCAAGTATAAATGCGGGCGCCGGGGTCTGTGGGGAATTTTGGAACTTTTACAACTTTTCACAAAATGGCGCAGTTTTCAAGTGTGGGATCTGAGCCCACGGGGATCTTTTCACCAAGAGTGGAGTCCAAAATAGGGTTCCCAATGAGCACCAAATCACCACTTGACCAGGAATAAAGACGGAATGGGTGGGATCAGCCATTTAATCAGCCAAATAGAACAAGGTCAGTGAAAGGCTCCACACGTCCAATCGGTGCTCCTTCAAAAGTAAATTCAAGGTCAGATCTAAAACTTATTCCAACATGCCACATTCAAGGAATGAGAAAGGGAGTAGCCTTGAATCGGATAAGTACAAAAGGTAAGCGGAAGCCTCCACATGCCTCATCGGTGTAATTTCAAAAAGAAAAGTAGAGGTAGCCCCCAAATGAGTGCAGGATTGCCACGTGTCTAGAGCCGAAAAGGTAGAATCATCCATTTAAAATTATAAACATGGAAGATCTAGTGGAAGGTGCCACGTGCCTCAATGATGCAAATTCAAAAGGCGTGGCCAAAGGGTGGAGTCCCAAACAAGTGCAGGCCCTCCAAGTGTCCACAGTCCGAAAAAAGAACATCGACCGTTAAAAATTCCAAGCTTAGGATAGACCTACGGAGACCTTCAAATGTCATGTATGCATAACTTCAAAATCAAAATTCGGAGGTTATCTCCCAATACGCGCTAAGCATCCATGTGCCCTGTGGTCGACATATGGCCCCGCCAAACAAAATGGACTTAGCCAAAACTAAAAGGAAATAGAGCAGCAGCCCGCTGGGAAGCTACAACGTTTTGTTTGGCATAAATTCAAGAGTGTAGAGGAGGGGGAGAAACATTGAGATGCATGGGGTTTCCACATGGATACACATTAATAGATTTGACCACGAACTGTTTTGTAAACCTGGTTTTTCACCATTTTTGTACAGATCTTATTCAAGTATTCAAATGGGCATATCTTTTGATCCAAATCTCAAAAATCAACAAATTTGGTATCATTGGAAATGTCTCAACCTCGTCTACACCATAAGAATATTAAAACTTTAATTTTGGCAAGTTTAGTAGGTAAAAAAGGAAAACATCTTTCATGCCATTAATGTATGATTCGATTGCTTCAAAAACTAGATCAGATTTGATTTGATCCATCGTTCTTCCTTCTTCAACACGCTAAATGAGACATGGAGAGGTTGGCTTCATAGATTTTAGGTAGATTTGTAGGGGCATTGATGGCTGGTAGTTGAGCTTCCAAATCAGATTTCTCGTTTCTTTTCTTCTCCTCTCTTCGCTTCACTTATAAAGGTAAGAGCTTGGCTCATTGTAAAGGGTTGGACATTTTTATTTTGTGCCCTCCCTTCTCTCTACGGTCTACTGAGATGAATTCTGGAGTCCAAGCCTTCTATTAAGTGTAATGTAAGTTTTTCACCTTTTGGCCATTGTAATGTTCTGTATTAATTTGTGAAGCAATAATACGTGTTTTTGGATGATTTCAACCCTCTCTTGTGTTCATTGCTTTTATTTGATCTTTCATTGCAATATTGGTTATTTGTGCATGGTGGTTGTATTACATTTTAATGGCCTTTGTTTGATAGCAAAGTCGGTGTTCAACATTCCTTTGGTGCATCACCTTTGTTAGTTTAGGTTTAATTTCTTGCATCTTCTTAACCCTATCTCCTTGGCAAGTTAGAAAAGATTCTATAATAGATCCTATACAAATTTTTGTGCACATGCACATGAAGAGGAATAAGAACCGACCTTCATCTAGAGAGCTCTCTCGATTTCAAATTCCCACACTTTAAGAGATGCTCTATGTTATGCAATCACACTGAGAGTCTTAACCCATCGAGTTGTAGACATTCAGGGGTGCTGCGATTTTGCACTAACAAGATTCTCACAAGAAGGGATTTATTATGGAATCCAACAAAATCTCCAAGCATCACATCACCAACAAGAGATCTCCACCACGCATCATTTGATCACAACAAAAAAGGGGAGAGGCAACACTTTCCACCCAACCGGGAATTCCCATGAGGAGGAGAATCCATCCTCCTCTTTAGCCCCCGAGCCCCAACCACATTGTAATGAAAATGGAATAAACTCATGGCAAAAAAACAAGCTTCCACATCATAATACAAGATTATACAACCATACCAAAATATAACAATACAACTACAATCACAAGAAGGATGCAACAAAATACACAAGGCTTCAACATGCAAAAGCCAAAGGAGTAAGATCTATGGGGAGGTCACTTATGCCTCAAATGGAAAATGGGTTCCCACCTATAAACCTCCAATAAACATATCAAACCCCTACACACTCTTATGCCATCCCTCAAGTACCTCTTATGCCTCCCACATTCTCTTATTCCTCCCTACAAATCTGTTATGGCTCCCTCATAAAATAGACCAAGTATGAAATGTAAGCAATTTCTCGTCAAGGTGGGGCACCCATCCCAACTCCCTCCAAAACATGAAATGAGCTTGTATATGCCCCCACATCTAAGTCCTAATAGTCCCCTCCTACAGAACACTTAATCCATCTACCCAATCACCCAACAAGTATACCAAAACACTCAAAAAAACATGCACATATACACAATATAAACGAAAAATATTTTACAAGAGTATAACTCCTACCTTTCCATGGTAGAGCTTGATAAAAAGAGTCCCATACCAAACTTCTTCAAGCCCATGGAATCACCAACATCTCCAAAAATCAACAAGTATCCCAAAATCCTCTCACTCCCCGAAAATTCAAGATCGCAAAGAAATGAAGTAACCCCAAAACAAGCAAAAGAACTTGAATAAATAGAAAAGGGAGAGAGGAGGATTAGGTGGCTCCATGATGCCCATCACTCATCCTCAACTCCTCCTCACAAGTCAAACCTAAACCCCAATGCACCATAAATTGGTGGGTGAGAGGAATGACAAGTTACTTACACACTCAATCCAAACACACCCCTAATGAAAAAATTTAATTTCAAGAAGGAAAGTGCAATAATATTTTACCTTTTTGTCTTCCCAAAACACATAATGGGGTCTATTTTTACCCCTAACCCATAGGTAAGGTTGGTATAACAATCTAAGAGGTGTGGGACAAGTTTAAATTGTCCCATAAGCCTCCAAAATTCACCCTTAATGCCAAATCCGAATTTTATGAAGGGGTAGAGTGTAAAATACTCAAGGTTTCTAGCACTCAACTTACAACACATAAACCAAGAGTCATCAATTATAATAAATGAATTCTTTTGACCCATTCTTAATTAATTTAGTAAACAAATTAAGTTACTAATCTAGACATAAATCAATTGACTAACAACATGGGAATACATCATTATAATTCACATACTAAAATTAGAATAAAGGAAACTAAATGAAAGAATAACACATAACCCCTTGGTCACAATTATAGGTGATTCCCCTGTGGGGACCCTAACAACAATTCAAACACACACACACACACAAAAAAATACATGTTGCCATGGTTACCCTTGTTGAATTCATCTAACATTCTAATGTGGTTTGTCTCCAATCCCCCTGATGTTTGTTGTGACATGTTTACTTGCAAAACACATAACACCTCCTTCGGCCTCATGGCCGCATCAAAAAATCCAAAATAAATATACAATATAACTCCAAAATAATCTATACATGAATCAAAACATCATCTAGGCAAGTAACGATATGATTTACAATTTCTAACAACATCTCGATTTTACATTTCATCAATATCCACTTGATCATAAGATTAGTTCAATTGTCTAGGTCTACCCAATATGATGAAATATCGCATGTCCAAAATATATAAATATAACGATATCAACAATATATGAACATCAATATAAAATGTCTCTAATAATCCACACTCACCATATATGAATTGAAATCAACAACAATCAAGTATCTCTAGCATTTAACATCATGCTAAATCAAAAGCTACTATAATATCCATAAGTATAGTCAATAATATCAAAATCAATAAAAAAAGGTGTCAAAGGGAAGTGGACACTACGGGAAAGCTCCACCAGGGAAAGACATACCTAGATTTCCATGAAGAGATTAAGGCTATAATGGATCACTTAGATGTCTTGACTAGCTCTCTTGAATTGGCCAGTCACCTAGCTCACTTAGCTCATTTAGCTCGCCCAAACTCACTTTGGCTCACCTCACCCAACTCATTAGAGAGATGATGGTGGATCTAAATTGATTAACTAGTTACGATGACCCCCTTATCTTGAATTTCAACAAGGCTCTTAACTCTTTTATTATCTTTTCCAAATGAACATTATCTTTGGATTTCACCTATTGTGCCTCGAGATGTTATGTCTTGAACCTGGACAAAATTATGACCAAAATGATGCTTCAGGATCTCTATGAAGGTTGAATTTTATTTTTGATCTTCGAGGATAGAAAAAAGTAGTGAGATGAGTGAAAATAGAGCCAACTACAACTTTGTGCATAAAAACATAGAATTTCTATTTTTGGCAGGTAAGACTAGGACCTACTATTTTGGGATATTTTACCATTTTTACTCCAATTTGATCTTTAGAGTCTCTTGGAATAATCAATTCATCTTCATTGATGATTTTCCAAAGTTTTCCATAAGTTTTTATTTTAGCAAGTTGCTTTTTTTAGCTTGTTACTTTTGGAAAATTACCAATTTTGTCCTACTGTTGTTTTGCGTTGGTTTCTAGATGAGTTGAGTAATTAAAGTTTAAAATTTAATGTAATTACTATTTTTAGCATGTTATTGGGCATGAGATATGTTATTTTTAGTAACTGGTCGTTCTAGCCTTGGTTTACATCGAAACATTAATTTTGAATTTGACTCTACGTTGTAATATTGTGCTCTAATTTTCATAGTGTTCGCCCACTGGAACTATTGGAAATCAAAAAAGAAACTTTATAGGGCACAATTTTCATGTATGAAGATGTTAAGAAACTCATTAGTGGAGTCTCTCAGCTTTAAGGAACCTAATATGGTGATATTTTGTGAAAATATCACCGAGTTAGCTTTTAGGTTTGTAAGCTATGAATAAATCACTATTTTTACAATCATGGATGCCATGAAATGATTTTAACAGTATGGTTTTTGTGTTTACAATTATTTTGAGGTTTGGAATATTCAAAAATTTATTTTTCATAAAACTTGGTGAGAAAAAAACATAGAAGTTAGTTATTTTTATGTTTTGAAGGTCAATCGACATTCAATTACGATCGAAAGAAAAGAGTAGAAGCAACTAGGGAAATAATTAGGGTTTGCAATGGATTGGCACGAGGTGAATTATTTAGTCCCATTTTTACCCTTGATATTGGGTATAAGAGGTGAAATAAAATTCAATTCAAGGAGATGTTACCTCTTGTAAAGTAGTGGTGGAGTGAGAGGGAGATGGAGGAGAACAAATATTAAGCACACTGGGAGGCTGGATTGGGTCACAAGAGGAACTTGAGAGGGGCTATAGATGGGTGAATTTTTGTCTCCTTAATTTCCCCTTGGGAGTGGGGAAAGAGAGATGAAAATTCATGCTCACTAGATTATTCCATGTGTCACCTTGAGAGATGCAACATGGGGAAGGTGAGATAGGTCGATAAGCTCTTCTGAGTGCTAGACTTGTCATGTAGAGAAAAAAAGGAAGGGATGAGGTGGGGTAAAGTTTTGTGTCCCTTTGGAATGGGGATTATAGTAACAAAAAAATTTCCCTCACCATGAAGTGACATGTTTCCCCTTTAAAAATGGATAAGTATGAGAAATGTACCTTACGAGAGAGAACTTGACAACAAGATTATTGGAGCTCTAGATGGACTTTTCTATGAATCCTTATATTATTTTTACTCCCAAAATAATTAAAATAACAATGGGATGTGTATCAACCTTTAATTATTCCTAAAACTCCCTAAAATGGCTCATTTTTCTTTAGCACATCATGGTGTGTCATTGATTGAGTTTCCGAGAAGTAAACGTATTGTAAGAAATATGAAGTTTCCAACATGTATATTATTCCTTTTTATTTCTAGTTACTATTTTAATAACTCTTAACTCCTTACAGAGATTTGGGAATCATTTTGTCAAGTCCAAGTTTAAAATTTAGCTATACACTCCTTGCACATTAAAAACATCTTTGTTGTTACATGATTGTCCCTAAATGTCCAAATATTCCCTAAAATTTACTAAATCACTTGCAAAATATTCATAGATATTCAATACCACCTCAAGATGATTGTGTACTTTTTTAGATCATTCTCATATGATTCACACTAGTCCTAAAAAGGCCAAAATTAACCTTTCCAAGCTTATCAAATAACTAGCCGTTGGAAGCACTTTAGTGTATGAGATGAATGATCTTGATATATTAATTAAAAAACCTACACAATATTATTCAACACATGAGGGGGACCTACAAGGTTAGGTTGAGAATGATACAAAAGGAAAATTCATTCTCGGAGGGGTTGGGAAGACTCAAGAGTGAAATTTCACATTTGGGTCTAGTTGTCATGCTTGAAAGTTTGAATTTTCATGATACCCATTTGTATGAAAAAATTGGCTCTATCTTGGGGACTTGTTTAATATCAAAAAATTGAGGACATGAAAAGTAGGAACCCTAGAATCTCAAGATAGTATGTGGACAAGTGCCTTGTCTATTGGGTTTATAGAATCATTTCTTCCAAATAAACACACAACTAAATAAACACATTGATGAAAGGGAAACACACCAAAAGTGGAAAAAAAATTCACATAGCAAAAAGGGAAACTATATTATACTGAAGGGAAATTTATCGAGGTGGGGGAAGAATGTACACATACCCAACAATGGGTTAGGAGAAGTTCATACCATCATGGAATAATGCATTGAACTCAGATCTTTGAAGCTCGAAGATCATTATCTAATTGTGCCATGCTCTTACGATGGATTTTTATGGTTTAATTAGAAGGAAAAATACCAAAACTCCATATTTTTACTTATATTCACTAAAAGAAACATTACACTCAATGAAGATTTTCTTACCCACTTGGAATGTTTGTTTCTTGCAGCCACGACTTGATGCTTTGTCAACTCCTGTATACATTCCTCCATGTCTCAAAAATGTAATCATTGTTTTTTTAATGGAAACATTCATTATCCTTGAATGGTGGTTACGACATGAAAAATTCCAAGGATCAATGGGGAACTTAGAGATAGTGATAACAAGTTGTTTCTCTTCCTATTCAAAAGCCTCTTCAAACCTCTCATTTTGCCACTTTAAAAATTACATTAAAAAATGGAGGCTACATCAATGGTATGAAGATCTTCATCAACCATGAGTGAATGTTGTAACATAGATTCATGCTCAATACTAGAAAGGGACTTTAAAAATGATGTGTGTATGTTGATTCTCAGCCTATTCACAAGACTCTTACACATTCTCACTTTTTTGTATGAAACAATTGTTTTCAATACAAACTAACTCAATATTTTCCTTGACCTAATTTTCTATGGTGAGGTGTTTTATTTACGATTTATATTATCCATAGGAGATTGGATACTTTCCTCGCTCTTTTTTCATAATGGATGTAATCATTTTTGTAATATGAGAAAGGTGAAAGATTACCTTTGCATTCATGTTCACCTTCCAAGGCTTTAAAAAAATTAAAGTCTTCTACTTGTTTCATCTCATTATCAAATGTTTTTGTATCGAAAGGAGAATCAAAACTTACCTCATACCTATCTTGCATTTTCATGATCTTTGTCAAGATCACAATGATGAGTTAAGGGTCATCAATTTCTTATTTAGTCCTCAAAATGTCTTGCACCTTTGATTACTCTTCGAAATGTTCCATATACTCATCATCACCTTTTTTGAAAACTATTAAATATGACTTGAGCCTCAAAGAATTATTTTGAAATATGATTTACACATAGCCAAAAATAATATGAAAAATCCTCATCGTTTTTCTCTATATTTCTTTCATTTGGATATGACCTTCTTATAAGACATGACATACTTGGTTTTCATCAATTTTGGATAGGAGAATAGATCCATGCTATGTGGGAAGGACACACCATTGAGCTCAAGATCCATTACATCATCCTCATGATATGAAGAAGAATACAATGTTACAACATGAGGAAAATTCTCTTCTCCTCCTTGAACATCTCCTATAAAATATTATTCTTTGCAAAAGAAATGGGAAAATCCAAACTCGCCGTGAGGACCAACATTACTCCTTTGGTGAGAATGGTGGAATTATTTATTCAAAGAGTTCACGCTTAATTTTACCACCCACCTTGGTTTTGAGAAGGAAATTGGACTCTTCTATTTATTCATCCATGATTATATTTGGAAGGACTTTAATTCTTTAAATATCTCCATTCCATCATTTAACATTTGTCATCAATTAAAGAATCAAAATTGGAAAGGAGATTATCCATGATTACCTTGAAGTCATCATCTTGAGTCAAGGAGGAGTCTTTGGATTCTCGTACATTTTCATGGTTGATGGAGTCTTCATAAATCACTGGATCAATTATCATACAACAAGAATATTCCTCTCCTACATCCATTGTTTCTCCAATGGGTTGTTCTTCGTCATCCTCAAGGTGTTGATTTTATTCTCATCAAAAGATTCAAGGATATGGTTTTATATAGAAGTTCATAAGAATATTCTAGGAAAAACACCTCATAGTGTATAAAATTATGAGGATCTTCTTTTAAAAGAAGAGTTTCTTCTTCTTCTTAACATTATGAAGTGCTTCAAAATGCTCATACTTTTATGCAAGGCCAACACATAATTCCAAACTTCATGGTAGGATTTTGGATCATAGCTTCCTTCTTCCACACTTATAAGCCTTTGCACAAAATATCTTATCAAAAATTCCTTTCTTTTATCTCCGTATCTAAGAAAATCATCTAGAGGAAGAGAGACAAAAGACAATGTTCTAAGTTTCTTGGTCAACTACATGAAGCTAAAAATATTTCCTCTAGTAGTTTCTTCTTCCTCATGCCTTTCATATAACTTTTGATATCTCTTATGAATTTTATTCACCCATTTCTTAGATGCACAAAGTGATAAGAAGGTGTGATTCCCATTCTCTTTACTTTAGCAATAGTCCACTTGAATTAGATCCACCATGATTTGATGATAGGATTCTCACAAGAAATAATTTTATCCATTCTTGAAAATATTTTCATGGATTCTCTGAAAAGGTACCGATCTTCTTTCCTTGGCTAATTGCTAGTTTTTGTTTGAAGTTAGAGACATTTCCATTGTAGATGAACCTTTAATTTTGCAAGAGATGTTATGGAATGATGGATGATGAAAATTTTACATGTCGGGGTATTCTTCATCTTTTTCTTGGATGTTTTCACTCATTGGTGCTAGACACCAATCTCAAAATGTCATCAATGCAATGAGGGAATTGAACATGTCATGGATTCATTCCTTCATGGAGTCACCATAAAAATATGATATTACTTTGAAACCTATTTTTTTGGAATATATTTTTGTTGTATTTTGTAGATATCTTTGTGGGTGCTCGAGGGTAGATATCTCTCTAGTAGAATTTCCAAAAATTGTTGGTGAAATAATTTTCGTGTTATAAAGTATGTGTTTCCACCAACACTCGGGAGGCTATACCCCTCCTTCTTGTGTATGGGGAGGCTCCCATTATTTAATGTAAACTATCTTAACTCTATCTAAATGTTTTGAGGGTGTCAGAAGGTCGAGGATCACGTAGGAACACTTCTTTGATCCTATGAAAATGTGCCATACGGTGTACAAGAGAGGAATTTTGCAACGATGAGGATAAATGAGAGAAATTAGGAAACACAAGTTTATTGTTGTGAGTATAAACTAGTAGAGTTGACACACAATAACTAAGGTAGGTGCACATTTAATTATATGAACAAAATAATGTAGGTAATTAGCAAGACTAACAAACTAGAGACATACAATTATTTAAATTTATTGTAAGCTTATAGGAAAGAAACAATGTAGGTAATTATTGTAAGCTTATAAATTTATTAGGATTAATCTCTTTTACAGCTCACATGTTGGGAGAATCAAATAAAGTTGACATCAAAGACAATCTTATTTTAATCAAAGAATTACTTTATCTCTTGTATGAAATTATAGTATTATTATTTTTTGAAAAAAATGTCTAAATATATTCACTAGCTGGATAAGTGTTCTACAACAATATTAGAGGTTGTAATGGTGGTGGTATTCAATGTTTGTGAGTCATTAACAATTACTATTTGATCTTAAATTTAAAATTTATTTAAATGTCACATGGAGTTTTCATCCTTAAATTTGATGTTCATTTGACTATCACTCATAAGAATGTTTTTCATGAGAAATCAATAAATAATCATAATATTTTTGGCATGCAATGGAGTTTGGAGCTCTTTTTTGAGCTTGACATAGTGGTGCAACTAGATTGACACCATTTTCACAACAATTCATTATTTTTTAACTCGACACAATGGTGCAACTAGATTAACACAATTTGTTACCAATGAGTAGAATATTTATGAAAAAGGTCATGGATATATTGACCCTTTGTAGTTGTATGCAAAAACTCAAAAAGGAGGCCTTGATATTGATATCTTTCAATATTTTAATTCTTTTATGTATTTAAAATTTTAAGATCTATCAATACTAGTTTAGAATTAAAACTTGTATGATATTATTGGGTAAAAGTAGTTAGATTAAATTTCTCAAGTCTATGAAAAGCACGAGGACTTAACAACTAGTTGAAATGCCTCCAAAATATGGGATTGAAATGTAATATATGACTCTTTCTTATTTCTATGGTCACGGTTGTATAATATCTCCCTTTAGGGATCTTCTTGTGGGAAAGATGGTTTTTTGGCTTGTAGAGGTAAAACATTAATTTTTACTATAATCACATAAACTGCAAATCGTATGTGAAATGTAAGATAGAAAGCTGTTAAGGTGATGGAGTGAAGAAATAAAATTTGAGAAAAAAAAAGAGAGAGAGGATGAGGGGCGATGAAGAAGGGGTTTGAGGGAGGAGAAGTGCATTGTGTTCCATTTTATGGTCTCTATCTTGCTCACACTATTCACGTGAGTGCAATTTATGCTTGAAGGGGCCAAAATAAATAATGGAAAAATCCAATAGGTCCCATATTCGAAACCCAACTGAAATGCTTGTTTCTTAGACCACTTTGTAGCCGCCCCTTATAATTCTAAGCTTGAGTAAGTGCAAGGAAACAACCAACGTGTAGACAATAATTGATAATTGAGTTTTTGTTTTCATGTGAGTGTAATTTGTGCATAAAGGTGCTAAAATAAAAAAATGAAAAAAATGAATAGGTTCCATGTTCGAAAGCTAACTGAAATTCTTATTTCTTAGATAACTTTGTAGTCCCCCTTTATAGTTATAAGCTCGAGTAGGTGAAAGGAAATAGGTGATCTACAAATAGACATCAATAATTATTTATTATATGGGTTCCATGATATCATCTTAATATCCATCATATTATTCACATGAATGAAATTTGTGCTTAAAGAGACCAAAATAAAAAAGGAAAAATCCAATAGGCTTCATGATCGAAACCCAACCACAACACATGTAAAATTTTATGATAAGATATTGTTTGATTTGTTAGATAAGAAAAAGATAACATTGGAAAGTTGGAGAAAAAAGTGAAAATGAAATAGATGCATGTACCACACCTTTTCAATGGATCAAATTGTAACACGCAAGTAATATCCTTTATTTTTGTTGTATTGTACCGAATAAGTATCACTTGTATTATTTACGTAAGCATAATTTTTCCTTAAAGGGGCTAAAATAAATAACAAGGAAAATCTAATAGGTTTCATTTTTAAAATCCCAGATTTTTTATTTACAAAATAATATTCGCTAATTGACTTGGTCCATAATAACACAAACTCTAATATATTATTTTTCTTATGTAAATAGAAATGAAGTTACAATTAAAATTGCCCTCTAACTACCATAATAATTGATTGATTCATCTTTATAAATGTAAGAATCTTTACTCATCCTACTTTTATCCATATAAATCCTCACTCATTATTCTTATCCCACCTAAAAAAATTTTACAATATTTAAAAAATCAACTAATAATTATTATATTAAAAAATATAAATACAAATAAAATAAAATAAAGCTATTATTAAAATAAAACAAATATAAATAAAATTTAATAGAAAATAATACTCGAAAATAAACTTAGTATTATTATATTAAAAGGTAAACCCTCAAAAAACAAAACAAAACAAAAACTTATCAAAAATTATTATTATTATTATTATTATTATTTTATATCATAAATATTTTAATAAAAGTACAAAGCAAAATTAATATTATTTATAATACTTCTTCGACAGACATGCTTTGATGCCAGGAGTTCCGCGTAGTGAGTGTCGAATTGCGGAGACCGTAATCTGCCGGTGGGTCGGCGTTGACTGGTCACTGGTTAACGCCGCATGCAAGCCAAAAAATTGTAAGCTGCCCCCGTGTTAAGCACTGACCGCGACGCACCGGCAAATTACACTCTTCCATGAAAATGAGAATGGAAAACTAGAACACTGTAAAGGTGGAGCAAGCACACACATATCCTTTAAATAGAAAAATATGTTGAAGGCCACTCAAACAAGCGTATAAGTAGAGGCCATTGTAAATGCAATTGTGCTTCATGTTGAAGAAGAATTAAATCACTAGTATATAAAGAAAAAGAACAGAGGAACAATTTAAAAGGAAATGATGTAAAAAGCCAACAGAGAGAAACATAAAAGCCCTTGCAATAGTAATTGTGATTCTTGGAAGCAAAAACAGATTCAATAGCACATTTATGCCATTGTGATGTATTCATGGAAGGCTTACTACATGTGTGTATTGTGACTTTTGCAACTTCCTTTTCAATAATCGTCTCGAAAACGGTAAAAACATAAACATACCTACTATAAGAAGTCGGTGGTTCCTGCATATTTCACTGAGGAGTAGCAAAGCTCGGGTGTATGATACGTATGACGCCAATGCAAATGCAACTATGGCTGAAGAGATCGTTTGGGAAAGTAATCACTAAGTAGAAGGAAAATTAATCCTAAATACACGGAGTGATGTTGATGGCGGATTGAGGAGCAAATATTTCGTGGCAAGGAAAACCCTATCCTGTTTGCTTTGCTCCGCTTTTCTCCTTCTCGGTATTTGGGGATTGTGGATTTTGCGAGGCAAGGAAATTGCGTTTATTTATTTTACCATTCGGCTATGTGCGCGGATGCAATATTGATACGGGTATATAAAAGAAATAAAGATACCGAGAAGAAGAACAATAAGAAAAACTCTTCCTTACACAAGTCATGAAAATGGAAGAGGAGAAAGATCAAACCAGCACGGAATATCAACGCAGGAGTTGGGAGGATCTTGACACTGACATGAAAGGGCTGCGAAGAAGGCTCAATTCCTCCAATATAAACACCATTATTATCTACCTATTTGAACACAATTTCATCCGTGAAAGGGGCTTACTTTGTAGGTATTGCATCCAATATCAATTGACGTCCCCCCAATGTACTCAGGCTATTCCCTCTGTTGTCGCCCTGGTAAATGCAAGGTTTCCTCTCGTCGGCGATCTAATTTTGAGAAGAATCATACACCATCTCATAATCGCTTACGACAGCAAGGACAAGCATGCGTTGATAACAAATGTCAAATTCATTTCTCATCTAATGCAAGTGCCAGATTAATGACAACAAAAATTCATTGCTCATTTAACGGAAGTGCCAGAAATAATGACTATTGTTCAGATGGTTGGTGACTGGGAGAATTGATAGTGTTGGATGTGATCAGTAGGGGCTCTTACTCATAGAGTGAACTCCTTTAGACATAAATATTATATTCTTCTCAAATATTTATTTTCAGAGGGATAACGAAATCACCAATTTTACTAATTATATTTTTATTTATAATAAAAATTAATAAAATCCATTCGATTAAAAAGCCAACAAAAATAATAATATTATTAACATAAATGTATTTTTCATTATAAAGAAGAGAACAAATTAAGTTAATCCAACCTCACATTTAAAACACAGCGAAATCATTTATTCTATCTATAAAGAATTCAACCTACTAACATATGTAATAGATATGAATATCCTTTCATATAATACCGTAACTAGCAATCACATGTGTTTCATGCAATGTGAATGCCGAACGGTATATGTTATTTGATTTAGAGGTATAATTATTACTTTTGTAGTTGATGTTGATAAGGGGTGTGATTGATTTTGTAAGTGTAGAAATATAGATGGGCCACTTAATTTTAAGGTTGTTTCTACATTTCAAACTTGTTAAAAATTTGTACATGAATACATTTGATACCGTTTTCGATAGTTAATTTATTTTATAGTTGATGTTGTATGTATTTAATTCGGGTTTATTGTGTTAGTTGTGCATTGGTTGTTTGGTTGGTGTTTTGTTGGAAAAACATTTATTGTACAATTGATAATGTGTGTGATTGATAGTGGTAGTGTAGGAATATAGACGAAACATTACATTGAAATGTTGAATGGGGTACAATTAATTCTCATTACAAATTCGTACATTTAAAGTTGTTAATCATATTTCACAACATAATGAGACATGTATACATTTGTAGTGTTTATAGCACGAATGGTAGCCTTTAGTGGGAAATATTAGTTTCAATAAACACGGTTACATTTGATACCCCTTGAATGAAAGTGTCGCTTTGGATACAAGAAGTGTTGCGATAGTAGTAGTGGAGGTGCTATCAAAGTAGAGGGAAGTATTTATGATGGGTTGAGTGATAGTTTTCTTGCTTCCTCCTTTCTTCTTCCTCCAAGTGTTGGTACATGTGCCATATTTAAGTATCTCTCAAATGAAAAAGTAGGTGAAATGCAAAGATTTGCAAGCTAGGGAACTCTAGAGAAAGCTGTGAAAGTAGCACATTGTCTTTCAATGGTTCTAATGTTGGCGGCTTTCTATGTAAAGTAAGCCCTGCGACTTGTGGATAGTTAATCCCCAGGCCATTTTAATCAACACTTGTCTTTAATTTCCTCTCAAAATACGGGGTATGGGAATATGTAACAGGTTGAAGGGATCCCATCATGGGCCATTGTATCTATCAAATTTGACAACAAAAAATAAAGGTAATGTTGGTGGTCGATTGATATGTCACACAAAAATTACCCATTGTGTAATTGCTCATCGGAAAACAATTTCTGAATGTGGTTTCTTAGCCTCTGAGCCAAAATTGGGCATTCTTGCAATTAACAAGAAAATTTAAAGGAAAGTTGTAAGACCCTCGTAAAGTTGGAAAACCATTGTGGAAACTTATTAACACTTGTAAATAAATGTTTGGAACTGTATCTTGTGACTTGTTGTGTGAAATTGGACTTTTGGTAAAATAGTTTTCTCTCTCTTCCCTATCTCTTTTTCTCTCCTTGGTTAAGAAATGAAGTGAAATGAAATGAAATGAATATGTGTCTCTAACCCTCTCCCTTAGAATGCAAATTATTATTATGTAAATGGGAAACTAAAACGTTAATTATGCTATATCTAGGTGGATGTCATGCGAACGATTTATCGTTGATTTCATGCTCACATGGTTTCATAGGATGCAAGTAAGATGGTGAAACGACATGGATGTGATTCTTTGTACATTGTTAGAATTTATGTATGTTAATGGATTTTAATTTTGTATTGTTATGTTACAAGAAATTATTTCTTTAAATTTGGCAATATGAATAAGATGCTACTTTTAGGGGTGCTTTGGGAAATATGCATTTCATTATAGGTGTTTCTTTGATTGGAACTAACATATGATAAAAAGGGGGTTGAATATATATGTTAAGTGAAATTATAGAGGATAGTTCAATATTTTGCAAAGTATTGAAAGGTTTATTAGTGAATTTTTGTAATATTTTAGATGTTAGGGTTTAAGGGAAATGTTCATCTAAACATGGGTGTTATCTTGATCCCCAAATTTTATATTGTAAAAGTTGGATATGTATGTTAAATGAAATCAAATTTAATATGTTATAGTGCATTCTCGTTATGAAATTTATGATGAAATCTCCAGTGTTGTGTTATTTAACTAGCAAATATAAAAATAAACCTAATTATAACCATCAACTTTAGTTTAAAACTTGTGCATATCTACCCTTCTCATATGATATTTATGAAAAGAAGAAACCAATACCTTATAATGAACTTAAATCTTTACGCTTGAAAAAACCTTCTAGCTTAAGGAAATAAGAACCGAGTTTGCGTTTATTGTCATATCCTGCAGGATTAGCGACATCATTATGAACTTGATGGTTAGGAAAGACATGGTCAAAATTTATCTTGAGTATGTGGTCCCCTCCTAGGTTTGAAAATCCTGTGTGTAGTAAGGAGAATATGATTTTCTTAAGGTAGTACTCTATGGGTAACCAAAATCCAACATAGTGTAAAAACCCTTTTGAGTCGACACATGTGTTGAGTGGTGAACATTGCCAACAAACCTTAGAAGTCACATTTAGGTCTTGGGATTATAACTAAACCCGTTACTCAACCTCAACTATAGTTTGGGTTCTATGGTGCAATATTAAGAGTTATTTGTAAACCTTAACAACCTTTTAATTTATGATTAGTTTGTGGGAATGTAACCATATTATGGTGTGCTAGAAGAAAAGTGAATTTTAGACCATTCATAGAATGTTTTTGCACCATTTGGTGGCAAGGAATAAATCCATGATGTGTGATCCCTAATGTGAACCATAATCCTTTAAATGAAGGAGTATTCCCTCTTGTTACCCACTTTTCCTAATGCGTAATGAATGTACATTGTGAAACTAGGTAATAATGTTCTTGAGGAAATTCCATAGGATGAGAGCTAGTAGGCTCATGAGCATGCAAATGTCCTTATTTCAAAGGGGCTACTCAAAATTTTGAAAACATTATTTAAATAAAATTTAACTGAAATAATTTTAAGATGAATGTAAATGATTTGAGTGGGTCCTATGTTTTAGATACCTACACATGAGAATACTAAGTGTGAATCCCCTTTAACCCCTCTCAAACATGTGTGTCATTTTAAAAATAAGTATCAAATGTACCTAGAGTTATAAGATGATTTTGAGATAAAGGTGTGTAAAATTTATAATTGAATGCCTCCTGGTAACACACATCTAATACTTAATTTCCTAGGAATCCAGACTTGGATGAGTGTGAAATCATACTCCTTGGATCTTGATGACTAAAAAATTAAGTGAAGTAGTTAGAATATATGGTTAGATATTATAACCTAAAACCAAATGGAGTAACCTTAATAATCAAATGTTATTGTGAAAAGAAAATGACCCTAAAATCCTTAAACAAAAAATAAATGAACTTCACATCCTTTGGATTTACACTTGTTTCGTTGTGTAATGGAGGTATGATATAGGATCAAGACGCATGCCCTTATATGTGAATCCTAGGGGTAAGACCTAATAGCCTTGTGTGTAAATAAATAACCTATTATCAAATGAACGAATTAAACAAGTAATTGAAATAATGTAGATGATCCTTATTTAATGAGGTACACCAAAAGTATAATATTAAACAATATAAAAGGAAATTTGGAAAAAGGGAAAAGGAATGTATGAATCATATATTATGAGTCTTTCTAGAACTTGAGTTAAGATTGAAACATGTTTGTAATAAATGTGGGAAGGACACTATCTATAAGTTTATTATATTTTGAATCATTACGTTGTGCCTTGACATTGAAAAAAGTAACCTTTATGTGCATACATGTTTGATGGTATCTATGTGGGTTAGTGTTTGTGCAAACCTATCATGTGTTTTGCATTGTCCTAAGTGATCTCATAGTGTCGTGTATAATACAATCTAAGTAAAGAAAATTATTATGGTATTTAATTGTTTTTCTTGTGTGTAAAATGTGGGTGTTACAAATAAACCCATATAATCACATAGTGGGGCCAATGAGACTTCGGTTCTCTTCCACCTTATAAGGTTTTTCCATATATCTAAGACCTAATCCGTCTATACTAGTGCTGTAGTCCCATTTTTGTGAAGCATTGTAGTGGGTGGCTAGAAACCCCTATGACACACTACCTTTGGTGTTGGAACACCCAGTTCAAAATTAGTATAAAATAATATATTTTTTGTAGATTTGATCAACCTCAACTCTAACACATGCAAAGTATGAATCTTCGTATCTCCAAATACATATTTTTACTATTGTTATAGCCTCTCTTGATGCCTATGACATTCTTCACACTTATATTTTTGTGGGTTATATGATTAATCACATTGTTCACCATTTATGTTTATTTTATTTTAGCACACTTATAGTTACTTTTTCTTTGACACTTTATTAGGAACAAATTTCTTCTCCTTTACACTAGTAAATTTCATTCGCTAGCATAAGTGGAAATTTTAGACATGAAAATATAAAAAAGTCAATATTACATCATGTTTTTATTATATTTCTATATACATTAGTTTTGAACAATGGAACAAGACCTTAATGACATCACTCATTTGTTGTATTTATCTTTATGACTTTTTAAAACCCCTTCTCTTATTATTTCACCTTTTGATTTGATTTTGAGTTATCTTACTGAGATATTTAGCAATTTCATTTTACTATTTCATTATTTATAACTCTAGTCCAAGATAACAAGGCAATGACCGTACATATAATCTTGACCCTTTTGTATGGTTTTAAAATGTTAATTTTGTTGTTTATTCTTTATGATCGCATTTTTAATCTTTAAATCTTTTGAATTTTATCTGTTGGGTTATATTTTCCCATAGCTAAGGTCTATGTTTGAAATTAAGAACACACTCACACTCACACACACACACAAACACACACGCGCGCGCGCACATGCGCGCGCACACACACACACACACACACACACACACACACACACACACACACACACACACACACACTTAAGTCTAATGTAAGCATTTATTATCTAGCAAGAACATAATTATTTATCATCTACCAAAGGTAAGGAAGCAAGAGATACATCTACATACTACATACACAACATAAGAGGGCATAAATATGAAATTTTCATCCACATACATGATTTTATAAATTAAGATGAACTATCATACCCTAATATCATTGTTGAGGTACTGAGGAAAAACTAGGTCAAGGGATAGTTATATGCACATCAACACAAAACAATAGGAAAACTACATTGAGTCTAAAATGTAGTGTAGTTCTCAGTGAATCAAAAATAGGGTGACTTCTAAGGTCGGTGTAACTCAAGCATTGACATCTTTATTCTAGAGCTAATGATTGCTTATGTGTGTTATTGGATAGCTAGGGTTTGTTACAAAGGTTTAGGTGTGATATCTAGGTTTTCATGTGACATTGAAGATACCATATAGAAAGACAACCAATGAGACATAGAAAAAATACATGTCACAAACTCCCATTCTTTGTAGGTGCAAGAATGTGAATTTTGATCATATTAGTACATTTGGTCCTAATCATTTCATACACTCCCACTTAGCATTCTCTTAAACCCCAAAATTTGATTTTTCTAGTTTACAAAATTTGTTTCTGTTCCAGACCACCCATTAGCACATTCCGATAACCTTATGAATAAACTTAGTGCCTCTTTTATCCAAATTTTACTCATGATTGCATTTATCAAATTGTTATTCTAATGGTTATGTTGTATACTTTTCATTCATGATATGTAGTTTAAATATGAATGTTTTTAGAAGATTATTTAATGTAGTATCAATCCAATAAACCTAATAAAATTTATTAGGGTCCATACACAACCTAATCATCTTTTGGGTGAACCTCGAGCTTGAGTTGTGGGTTATAATGATGATCCACCACCACTTCCCTCACTAGTTATTGTTGCATGTTCCTACTATGTGTAATTGATGTTGGATATATAGATATTTTATTTACATGTGTGTTTAGCAATATTATTTATTTCTAGGTCGTGTGTGCCAATTGATCACCTTTTTACTAAGTTATTGTAATTATACTATTTTATTTTGACCTAATATGTTATATTAGCGAGTTATACTAAACTCACTCATAATTGTTAGATTATCAATTTAGTATGGTTAATCACTTATCACACCTCACTTATTGGGATAATCAAATAAGGTGGCATCAAAGACAACCACCCCATTTAATCAAAGAAGCACTTTATCTCTTGTATGAAATATTGTTATTATTTTGAATAATCCTCTCTAAATATATTTATTAAGATAAGTGTTTTACAATAGTATTGGAGGTGGAAATGCTGATGAAATTTAATGTTTATGATTCATTAACACCTACTATTTGATCTTATATTTAATACACGATTAAATGTCACATGGAGTTTTCACCCTTAAATTTTATGTTCATTTGACTATCACTCAAAAGCATTTTTTCTTTGAGAAATCAATAAAATTTCATAATATTTTAGGCATATGATGTAGTTTTGATCCTGTTTATTGAGTCTAACATAGTGGTGCAACTAGATTGAAACCATTATCCCCAATACTCGTAAGTTTTAAACCTAACACGGTGGGACACCTAGATTGAATATGTTTTTCATCAATGAATAGGAAATTTGTAAAAAAGGTTAATGTATTTATTGACCATTGTAGTGGTATGCAAAAACTCCAAAATAAGGTCCTTGAGATTGATATCTCTTAACATTTTCTAAAATTGATGTATTTAAAATCTATCGTTACTAGTTTAGACTTAGAACTTATATAGGATTATTGGGTAAAAAAAGTTGGATGAAGCGAGAACAAAAATTTCTCAATTGAATAAAAATCATGAGGACTTATACAAGTTGAAATGCCTTTCTTTGGGTTATTCTTTTGTTACATATGTCTTTTAGGATGGATTAAGAAGGAACCCACCCACTTTATTGATTAGATTACCACTCTTGATACAAAGACAACTTCATTAAGAAACCAACCACATCCGGTTGAGAGGACTCGGCCTGCATTAACGCGCCACGAAGTGTGCTAGGTCGTTGGGTCATCAACCCCTCTAACATTTATAACATGAAATTTGATTCTATTATGAAGGAGAGAACAAACTAGTTAATGCAACCACTCACTTAAAACACATGAACTGATTTTTATTCCATAGTAACATATGTAATAGATAGG
The DNA here is from genome assembly GCA_018340775.1 of Taxus wallichiana var. yunnanensis. NCBI lineage: Eukaryota > Viridiplantae > Streptophyta > Pinopsida > Cupressales > Taxaceae > Taxus > Taxus wallichiana. The sequence goes on from CM031241.1 coordinate 209,102,179, forward strand.
AACATCCTTTCGTATATATAAGATACCACAATAAACACTCATAATTTATCTCCTCTCCTTATTTATTCAATGGTTATGGCCAGTATTCAATCCAACGAACGAGGCTTTCAGAACAACATGATAGAAATCAAGGATTTTTTTTATCTAGTTTCGCCTCATTTTCTCTAAAAATGCAGTGGTGAGTCTTTTCAAGAAGATCTCGTTTTCAAGCTTGGTAACTGTTGGAGTGTCTGTACGCGAATCAGCTACAATTACATTAGATTCAATTTCGAAACCACGAAACGCCCCGATTTCAGCCATGGGGAACGAATTCTCCATTGCTTCATCGGCCTCTCCAAGAGGAGAATCCTCCAATGATTCATTGGCCTCTGGAAAAGGAGAAGCCTGCAACGATTCATCGGCCTGATCTGCCAAAGGCAAATCAGTTTCAAGCATAATGCAATCATTTGAACATTATAATAAATGGTTACAGAGTTTTTAAACAAGAAAAAGAACTTAAAAATACTCGACCTTGAAGTTCTCGCGCTCCCGCCATGGATGCCACAAAAAGCAGAAAAGCAATGAACAGAACATTCGAATTAAAACCCATTTTCATTATTGCTGTGAAAGACTGAAGCTTCAATTGTTATGAAACTCAGAACTTTGTGGTCGAAATCACAGCTTATATGGATTAGTTGCCGGCCGCCGCCCAATTATTAATTTATTTATTTTTCCCCAAACCAGTGTCTTTGGCCTGTACGTTGCGTTCGATTTTTTAGGATCGTTTGAATTTTATATGGAAAAATACCAATAAAGGTTGCTATCGATTATTAACGTGGAAGCAACGTATACCTCGACGATATCATTGAATATATACTTCGCTATCGTTAATGCAGTTTTTTCGTTCGTAGTCTTTGTGAGTATTATCGTCCGTATTGGTTGTAACGTTTTGTTTTTAAAATTAAAAATGTTTTAGGTTCAATCTTGATAACTCTCTTTAAACTTATTTGTTTTTATTGTGGACGGATCTATTTTGTCCAAAATTAAGAATTTTATTCGAGGCGATTTCGATTTCTTCTTAAATTTGAAGTGAAAAATACGTTGTTTGAAAAGTTTGTGTACATCAATTAAAAAAAAACACTTTGTCTTGTGGCGAAAATTGGAGTCGACTTTGTTAGGATTTTACTTGTTGCACCGTCATACCGCGATTTTTTGGGCTTTGCGGGAATTTATTGCGATAGTTTCGGGTTTTGGGTGTTCCCTTTAAAATGGCCTCGCCATCTTCAAATTCGGTTATTACAACCGTGGTTGAAGATAGTGGAGCTTTGAGAAATTGCACATTTGGTGAAACGACCTAGGAAGTTCGTTCTATAAGTTTTTCACGAGGTAATGTTTCTCCCCCTGATGTGGTATTGACTGTTATTGATTTTAATATGGCTTGTAAATGGTTAGAGCAATTTTGTCTCATTAGGTATTTTGTGGGTCGCATCCCCTGAAAGCATGCTCAAATCCTAGGTCAATACTGGACTCCCATGGGGTCAGACTTGAAAGTATCCAAAACATGACCAAAGGTTTTTTTCTTTTTCACTTTTTGATCCTACTAATGCCCCCAGTATTCTGGCTCGGCAAGCCACTTGGTATGTTCACAACTCTCTACTTGTTTTGTCCCCATGACACAAGGATTATGTGGTATTTGAATATACCACCCTTAAAGTGTCCATCGGGTTGAAATCCTGGCCTACCCTTGTCGTTTGTGCATTTTCTACGAGAGATTGTTGCTTTTTATTAGCCGGGTATTCTACCATGCTCGCATGTAAAAGTGTGTGCGTGTTGAAGTTGATCTCTCTTAGGATCTGAAAGAAGTTGTGGACATTGGGACGAGAGACAAACGCTATTCTCAGTGGGTCATGTATATAAATTTTCCTAACACTTGCTTCCATTGTCAGGCCTCTGATCATAAGATCAAAGACTTTCCTCTTTATGTCCCTTGCAACCACCCCATGGCCAAAGCAGCTCCCAAACCAGTCAAACCCCAGTAGGAGGAAGATTGGCAAGTTTCTAGGGCCGGAAAAATAAGAAAAAAACCCAACAACCTAAGGCCTCTGGCTCCAATGGCCAATGAGAGCCACCTATTAAGGAACAACCCCATAACATACAAGCTAAAGAGCCAACTCCTACTGCTAAAGAATCAATTGCCACTACCTGACTTGCAAGCGGCTGCACAAAGGCCCTCTAAAAGGCCTTAAATTCCTTCTCCCATCTCTTGAGATCATAGCCCGGCTCCCAGCGTGGACTCAACCGAAGAGGAGTACAACATCGAACACGCTAGATGGAAAAAAATGAATTACAAGTTTTATTACAGCATAATACTACTCACTTCCCATGAAAACATATATGACACCCTTGATGACTTGGAGGATGGTGACATGGCTGTTGATCACCATTTCCCATGAATTGTCTATCTTGGAATGTTCGGGGTCTTACAGACTCCTGTCGTAAATATTTTGTTCGTGAAACTCGGAAAATATTTACAAATTTAGATGTTTTGTTTTTGCAGGAGGTGAAAATTATAGATTTTCGATTGATTGAGATGGTTTGTAAATCCATCGGCCTAACATGTTGGCTTTACATAGTAATCATGATGCGGGCGTGGGAGCTTAATTTCCCTTTTTGCCCCCAAATGGTGGCCCTTATTAATTGACCATGGCATCGACCCCACCAATTGTACCATATGGGTCCTATTTAATGTTGACGGCCACCCTTTTAGCCTCATTAATATTTACGCCTCTAATGATGTGGCCAAAAGGGTCAATTGGTGGCGATGGATCGCTTGACACAATTCCCGATGCATATTAGGGCATACGTGGAGATTTTAATATGGTTGAGTCAACCACGGATAAATGTGGCAACTTGCCTATGAGATGGACAAGCTGGAGAAATGGATAAGTGGTGTTTTATCCATAATAAGTTTGGGTTTCATGACCCTAATGCCTCTCACTTTCCAACATCAGAAGCATGGTTTACTTGGTCCAATCTCTGAGGAGGAACATATCGAGTACTTAAACGGATCGAAAGAGCCATGCTATCAACTCCAGATTATTGTTAGTTTGATATCATTTATTCCTTGATAGTTGAGGTCATGCCTGACTTTTTCCTTTCAAATCACTCTCCAATACAATTTCGTATCACTTGGCATGATACACACACTTTTTGTCATAAAGGCCAATTCTTCCTTAATACTACATTTTTGTAGCATGGGCCCACACTCAATCATATCAAGCATGTGTGGAACTTAACTCCCTGGCCTAGTCATTTCCAACATTATCATCCACCTATGCATACCATCTAGATTCAATGGTGCGAAGACACAATGAATTAGAAAAATAGATTCCTTAGAATCTATGGCAAATCAAGCTAGCTAAAGTCGGTCACCGCTCATACTCCACTAACATCTCGGATCTTAATCAAGCAGTGGTTGTGCTTCAAGGAAATACCTTATCGAAACTCTGCTGACTTCATGTTGCAAAGCTTCACCAGAAAATTAAAATTTGTAACAAATTACAATGCCGAGGAGCATAGATCGAGCCTTGTTCACGGCTCAAAATTGTCAATCGAATCTTGAAATAATTCTTTATTTCCCTCAGAGCCAAGAAACAATCTTAGCAAATTCAGACCATCATGGAAGGTAGAAATCATGTTACTGATCCCCAACTTATGTTGCAATCATTTTTGCACCACTACAAGCTTGTGTTTCAAGCTCAACAACCTTTTACGGCCCGACAAACTGCTTTTTATCAATGTTTGGGTGTTGTGTTGTGCAAGTTTCCTAAGGCTCATAAGGTGATATGTAATCTCACCATTAAAGACCTCCATGATTCTACCATGCGAGATGGAAAATAATAAAGCTTCGGGTTGCGATGGGTTTCTTACGAGTTCTACAAAGCCTTTGGGATTCGGTTTGTCAAGACCTTTATCAATTTTATCTCGGGGAATTTCAAACCAGTACTTAGGGCCATGAATCAACAAGGGGAACATGAAATTCATTCCTAAACAAGGAGAACTAGAGAAAATTACTTGTTGGCGGCCCATCGAGTTTGTTGAATGTTTCCTACAAAATCATTGCTAAAACTTTGGATGCGTGGCTTCACAAAATCTTCTTGAATGTTATTTAGCGAGAACAAACATGATTGATCGGGAAAATATATCCATGATAAAATCATTTTAGTTTGGGAGGCCATGGAATGGGTTCGTAGATCTAATCAATCTGCCATGTTCATAAATATGATTTAGAGACGGAATATGATCGGATTGAATGGTTGTTTATTCTTACAATGCTCCAAGCCCTTGGATTTGGCCCCATTTTTATTCAATATGTCAGAATGATTTTTGTAGATGCCTCTTCTCATATCACTATCAATGGCATCAGCTCGGAACCCTTTGGGATTTTTCGTTCCATTTGCCAAGGCTTCCCTTTGGCTCCTGCGCTCTATGTGCTCACTTATGAAAGATTTGGGTATTTACCGACCCACATCAAATCTCAAGGGCTTGTTAGGGGAATCATGTTACCTTCTGCATCCAATTCTCAATTGCTAAATGGTCATTTCATAGATGATTCCTTTCTTACACTCATTGAAGATGAAGCCAACATTTGCAATGCCATGCAATCCTGGATATTTTCTATTTAGCATCTGGTTCCTCAATTCAATGGCAAAAACCCAGTGTTATCGGAAATCTTTCCTTCCTCCACTTGATTGGCTCACCACTTTTGAATGGAAGGTTTTGGCTTATGGAAAGATATTTAAATTTATTGGTATTACTTTTTTTTTTTCAAGCCTCTTTGGTGAGCTCTAACAGTATGTTATTCAAAGAGTGGCCAAAAAAGTTGGAATATTGGATTACCAAACCTTTATCATTGGCTGGGAAATTCCAAATTTGTTCCAAAGTTCTTGTGGCCACACACGTTTATTACTCTTCATGTTGGGTTCCTTCCAAAGCCTCTATTCAAAAGATGGAAAAGTTGTTCAAAGCCTTTCTATGGGATAATGCCTCTACTAGGAAGATGTTTTCATCGTGTGGCTTGGGAAATATGTTGCCTTCCCCGCAACTCTGGGGGGCTTGGCCTTATTGACATTTAGTGCTAAGGGTGGCCACTATGTGTGAAATTGATGGTTAGAAGCATCACTGGCCAAGAAGCTTGGAAAGTGAACTTGCGACATGGTATTGAAGAAGGCTTACTTTATGACCTCCTTGCATGGAAACAATTGGGGTTTATAAATTTTATCATAGCCCTAGTGTCATATCCCTAGTGCCTGTCAAATTGATTGACACTTTTGTTCTCAAGATCATTTAGAAAGCATGGGAATGCATCAAACCTTGACTTCAATAGAAAGGTGACAATTTTTGTAATGGGATTTCCATTAACCATCAATCCCTCTGGTGGTCACCAATATTCCAAGCACATGATAAGTGTCTTGCAGAAGTTTCAAGAATCTCTGCACTCAAATATTTCAAATGTGGAATTCACACCATTCAAGATTTATTTTGCAAACACTTGCAATCCTAGTTCTTTTGGTCTGAAATTAAAACTCGTTTTCAGCTTTTTAAGTAGGATCGGGTTAGTAATAATGAAGCAATCAGCTCACTCCCGAACCACATGCTGCAAAAAATAGCTCAAAGCATTCTTATTGCCCTTGGTGGATGGAATAGAAATGGTACTTGGATACTTCATTTCACAACTACTCAACTTGATAAAGGGTACCATTAACTTTCTCCTCATCGCCGATTATGCATGAACTTAACATGCAATGGGGAATTTTGTCTACTCATTCATCCTGGAGGAGGTGATTTGACACTATTTGGTATATCTATGTGGAGCCCAAGATTTCCTACTTCCTCTGGTATATTTTGAACCAAGGTATTTGTATGCACCCAAAATTGCATGTGTGACATTGTCAGAAAATGGTTACAAGATCCCCAATGATGATTCATATCCTTTCAGAAGGTGTTCAAGTTCCAAAACCCATTCGTAGTGTACATTTGTAGCCTAGACATCCTTATTTAGCCTTTGCATGCTTTTTCCTAGCTTCTCGCTCAATTTTAGAGTAGTTTTGACCTTTAGTGTCAAAACTACCGCCCTGTCTAGGTGGCGGTTTTGTGATCGGTGCCTGGGCATGGTAGTAGACCTAAAACCACCGCCTGCACAAGGCGGTGGTCCTTTTGAATTTTCCAAAGAGTTCACTCACGTTTTGACGTAGAATTCTCTCACTTAACTTGCATTTTTAGATGTGTTGCTTTCCTATTTTAGATGATTCCAAGGCCCAACTGCCTTGTGGCAATCTATTCTTGCACTTCTATTTGTGATTGATGGTTGTTAATAGTTTGAACTCCCTCTTCACTTTTTTATGTCCTCCTTTGCCAAATGGCTTCAACCATTGCCCAACTAAATTCCTATAAATACCATGCTTGTGTGTAAGCAAAACCTAGAGAAAAATTTGTATCCTTGCCATTGTTGAAGTTGTTTCCTTCTTGCTGGAAATTTCCAAAGCCCAATCACAGATCAAATTAGCTTTCCTTCTTCCCTCCACATCACATACCAATCAATCAATCAATAAAAAGCTGCTAACTTCTCCCACATCATCTTCTTCTTCTTCTTGCTGCATTCCCATCAATTGGACTCACGTGAACATGGAAATTGAAAGGAAAATTGAGGGGATAATTTCAACCAGATTTACCATAGTACATGTATATCCAAGTTGGATTGTTGCTTTCTTTATTCAAATTGTCAAGTTAGAATTCATTGTTTCAGAATCATATCAAATAGAGTAGCTAAATCTTTCAATCATTTCAATTATTAAATAGTCAATAAAATAGATCAATTTAGAAATTGTAGTTGTAAAGGATAGTAGTTTCTATGAAATGGTGAATGTTATCTACTTCTGAGGTAGGATTTAAAGCTATGGAAACCATGCATTTAGTTAATTGTTCTAGGTTAATCTCATATAAATTACACAAGTTATTGTATACATCCAGGTTAGATTCATTTTATTAGGTTAGAAGCTTGTTCTTAAAAACTAAAAACACCAAAAATATTTCATTTATTAGATTAGTCATTTTGCTTATTTATAAATCTGGAAAATACAAAAACATAGCTTAGTTTCAATTCCTTTTTTCAATTTACTTAGTTAGATGCTTTCAAATCTGCATGACAATTAAAGAACCCAGACAAGTAAGAGATTTCTATTTTGAGCCAATAATTCCACAACCGAACCTAGTAGTTCCTCTTGCAGACATAGATTAGGGACTTAGGTATAACATTTTCAAATCAACTAGGGACGTGAATAGTATCAATAGACAGTTGGACACACTAAACATAGAGGATGATAAGGCATTTGAATATTGGTCAAGACAACCGAACTACCGATTAAAATGAGTATCTATATGACCATCAACCAACCCCAAGAGAAAACACATGTAATTGACCTAGTAATTCCTCAAGCAAACACAAACAATCTTACCATAGACATAGACATGGGATTATACATACTTGTAGCTAGATATCCTGTACTATATTCACAAAAGATTGAACAACTTCTAGCATTAAACATTGAAGCAGACAAGGCTTATGACTATTGGAACGATCCCATACGTAGAGTACCTAATCATTGTTGGGATTAGACCTTAAAACATGACCATAACATGACCATGACCAGAGAGAGTTTATGGTTGTGATCCTACGGTTCCTCAACCGAACAGAACTGAGATCCAATTAGACATAGATCTTGGATTAAGAGCATTAGTATTTAGATCATCACCACTCCCACTAGACATCATTAGGCAGTTAGATGTCCTAAACGAGAAATCTCATCGGGCCCTCTCATTTTGGAAAAAACCTACTAATCATCCATAGAGCTAAATAGAATCACAGCTCTCACTCTTGTTTGCTCCATGACCTTTCTCGGAGACATTAACAAGGAGCGATTTAGTTTTTCACATGTTCTGCAACTAGTAGATAGGATATCCCCAGATCTTGACATCGTTTGGAGCCTCCACATTACTATGCTTGATGAGATGATTCCATGATTGCGAGTTGAAAAAATCATATTTCCTTGACCACCTTTTCCTACCAAATGCACATTTACGGCCATTTGGAAACTATTCTTCACCTTTTCATGTTTTGTCCAGGAAGCTCGACTTTCAGGAATCTGAATACATTCATTATTCTTTCCATTTAGACAACATTAATTTACCTAGAAACATATCCTTTTGGGGGGATAATCCCAAACTTCTACCTATGTTCACCCATATTTGGCATGTTTTTAGAAGGGAAATTCCTTTTGGATAGGGAAATAAAGAAATGCTTTTTCCTTTGTTAATTCTGTAGTTGATCAACATTTTTCTATTAATAACAAATCCACAGTGATCCTGAATGTGTTGTTGTAGATACAATTCAAAGTGAACAAAGTTCGCTGGAGATGGATCACCTCCGACCCTCGTGACAATAGGGAAGCCCCATGTAATGTTTCCCATGTGCCACCACCTCCAACTTGACACTCCTCATCACCTATCCTTGGTGGTCGACATAACCATTTGTAACGATGTTCTTTCAACTCAGATTGACACTCCCAAGCCCTCTTAACCAAAGAAGTTATTCAATAGCTAACTGGTATGTCCAGGGGTCATCTTGCCCTCAACAACAAAGGATTCCTTCACTAGCTCGCCAACAGGGTTGGGGGTCATCGGCTTGCCAGCATGGGTGGGGCTCTCCTGCAGCCTTCGTGCACCACACTGTTGATGGGTGGAATCTTCCCTCGTGGCCACCATATTCTGAAAAATTTCCTCACCTCAGCCTCGCCATACTGATTCTAGGAGAGGCAAAGCAATAAGAATAGAATCTCCTTTGGCTAGGATAACCTCAATGGAAGAAAAGACTTACGGCTCTGGCTGGCCGAATGATCATGATCCGCCCACTTCGGGAATGTTTATTCTGCTACTTGAGTTTTTTTAATCCTCTAGGCCTTTGCCTAGTTTTTATTTTTTTCTAGGCTCGGCCTAGCTTGTTTTTGGTTTTGAGGCGTGCTCTCATATCGCCTTTCTTTTATTTAAAGTTATCTTGTATCTTATTGAATTAATATAATATAAGATTTCTTTTCATAAAAAATACATTGTTTATAAATCTAATTTAATCATAGAGGATAGTATTTGATATTTTCTAGTTATCTATATATGATACATAATGATTTACCTAAGAAAATTGTGGAGCATAAATTGTTCCTCAAATTTTATAGGTAAATTATTATGTTTAAATATATAGCAAACTAGGAAATCTCTTGGATAATATCCTTAATTTGTTGAACAAAGTATTTTTCGTCTTAGAGAATAACTTGCATAGTATGAGAGAAGGGTTCCATTTGCAAAACAATATCAAAGTGAAGTTGATGCATGAAAATAAAAGAGAACAAGTAATTTAAAAAGACAAGAACAACATCTAATGTTCTACATATATTTGATGATAAGTTGTTTGAACTTATTTGAAATCTCATTAAAGTGGAAATTTCCAATTTAATAAAAGCCCATTTCCATAAAAAAATTATAGAATAATAGATAATGAAGACCATATTGAATATTATTCCAAATAGATTTGGTAACTTTATAGTTTTAAAATGCATGTAAAACTAATTCCTTTAACATACAAAAGAGACAAGAAGGATTAACATTCTTGAAAAATTGAAGCCGATCAACAATATGGAGTTTTCATTGAAATAACCTTTGCAATAGAAATTTAAAATTGGGTTCTGACTGAGTTTGATGCAACTATTTTCCTCAACCTTGATGTTCCATTTTCTCTTTATATTCCCTTCAATGTAAGAGGAAAAAGGATAATATAAATAAGATTTATAGGAATCCGATCAAACCTAAATACATCAAGCCACCTTCAATCCTTGATGAAGTTAAATACAGATGGTATGAGGTCATATTAACTAGTAGCTCATTAATACATAGTGAAATAATGTGGTCAACGATTGGGTTGTCATCATTACAGCGATGAAATGAGTTCTTTATAATTGGATATGATATTCGTTCCATGGTCTAGGGGTGAACTAAAAATCATTATAAGAGCACATTTATTTGTTAAACAACTATATTGTTTTCGAGGGTTTAACTATGGCCAATGGGAGGTCATTCGCAGTGATCATCCAGTCCCACTATTTTGTAGAAGATAGAAAACTTAACTCATGTTTAAGAGAAACACCCTTCCAAAAAATGAATAATATCACTTTCTACCAAGATTTACATAGTTTATAAATTAAAGGAGACACTTGCATTTTGAAATAAAATAGTACTTTGCAGCATATCTTGAACATTAATACTTTCCCATTTTTTCTTTTAAAAAAGTAATTTGAATATGATGATTGAGGATAATTTTCCATGGACCATCCCTAAAAATCACTCTATCGATCCATTTAAAAGAAATAATTATTTTTATATGCAAGGATCAATAATACCAAGACCACCTTTGCTCTTTGGTTAAGTGCATAAAGCCCAAGATATAGTGGGCATACCTCTTCTTCCATCCCACTTAGTTAACTAGAAAATGACATACTCCTTGGACATGAATTTTATAGTCAATCTCGGAAGGAATATAATAAGATGAATGAAAGATCAGAGCACCTATAAATAACTTTTCACAATTATCCCTCCAAAAGAGATCAATCTAACTTTCAAACTAATAAAGAGAATAACCTAACTTCCACATATAATGCATCATTATTCTAATTCAAAAGGGGATAAAAAGATGCTTCATTACTTCTCAAATCTTTAGTTGTTTCTTTTAGTTGGGTATTATGTTTGAAATATTTAGTAGCTAGTCGAAAATTATTCATATTTATTCACTTACAATTTGGAACTAGATGCCATGTAATAGATATCAAACAATTTTGTAGAGAATCAACAACTTTAAGTTTTTTTAAAAAGAACACAAATTCATCAAACAAGTGATAATTGAGACAATAATTTATTATGTGGTATATCAATACCTTTAATTTGACCCAACAAATGGAATTTCTAAAGAATACAATTAAGGTTATCAAAGGAAAACACATAAATAAAGAATAATATGGAAACCCTTAATGGATGAATCTTTATAATTAGTAAGTATCGTGAGAGTTCCATTAATTTCAATTATGGATGAAGCTTCATTAAAAATGAGTATTATATTAGATTTTGGTATGAATATGAGATATTAAACAATTGTGAGGAAAAAGGACATTTGGTTTATATCATAAGATTTATTAGAGTCAATTATAATTAGAATAGTATTTCCTTCCATTTTTTTGATATTTGATGCATAAACAACAACTTTCTGAGAGAGAGGTATTGTTCCTAATTAAGGGATCTCTTCTCCCACCATCAATGGATTTGGACTATGATAAAATAGACCTACTAGCAAGCAATAATCCTTTAACCACGAAAATTAAGTCCTCTTGTACCTCCCTCGGTTCAAAGTATACTTCTAAGGCCAACCCATCACCTAATGTTAGTCATGCTAAATCATCCACGGCTAAATAAAAATCGGCCACTCCCCCTCCTTCAAATCCCGCTACCACATTGACCAAAGATACTCAAGTTCCTAAGGTAGTATCACCTTCACAATGTAAATTTTATACCATCTACGGAATGTCATATCTACTCACCCCTGTCTTCATTTGAATATGTCACACATGTGAATAAGAACAAAGTCCAAATCACGGATATAGAATATTTGCAAACACACCCATCTACGTTCGATATATTTGTTGATGTTGTTAAAAGTTGTAGCCCAAATCCTAATGTTGTAGTGCCCAATTGTAGAGTACCTACCACTGATACTACCTATGCATTCCTCAATGAAAAGGATTTCACTTAGAAAAATAAGGTAGAACCCTTCAACCCATCCCTTTTAGTCAAAGGTTACAAACTTAACAACTACATTATAGACTTTGGAGCCTCTCGGGGATCCTATGCCCATCAAGGTAGCCAATTCCCTAAGACTTACCTTGACCCATGAAAATGGCTCTTTCTATTCTATAGAATCCAAAGAATTACCATTGGTGGATAAAATCAAGGATGCGAGAGGTGGTTTTGGCTGAATTTCTGAAGAAAAAGATACTAGTGATAATTCTAGTGGCCGATATGCCATCATTTTTTGGCATGTTGTCAAACATAAGATTTTACAAAGAATTGGTGTGGAGATTAAAATGGATTGGTCCTCTATGACCATTCTAGTGAAGGAGAGATGATAAATATGTTACGCATGCATAAGATGAAGTACACAATCCAATATTCACATGACCGAAGGGAAAATATCTTCATTCAATATATAGGGATGGGGAATTATTTCCTCAGATCAAAGAGGGATGAAAATCAACCTTTTCTCACTGAAGACAAACAAGATCAACTATGGACCATGGAATTCAATGGAATCCACTCAATTGTGAGGTCTAGAGTCGTTGTTTTCTTACATTCCCCTCAGTGAATGTTTTCCATTTTCATACAAGAAGTAATTTGAAAATACCAATAACACTGTAGAATACAAGGATCTCCTCCTCAGGATAGATGTTGTTGATTCTATGGGCATAAAGAAAATAAAGTGTCTCAAATATGTAGAGGTGATTGTCAAACAAGTAAGAGACCAATATAAGGTTAATCATCCAATACTTTAGCACTATAGAAATAGAGTATGGGATTGCATCAAATCCTTTGATGCCTTCTCCATCTAGTTTGTTCCTCGTGAGAAAAATGAAAGAGCCTCCTCTCTTGCTTATTCAACCTCTTTGGTAACTTTGTACCCATATTTTAGAAAAGACAAGGTACAATAGAAATAGTTTTCGGGACTAGTGTACTGCAGGACAATGTGAACCGCCAATAATTATTCAATGATGATAATCATCTCATCACCTTTTTCAAGAAGACAAATAATGAACAAAAATCTATTCTTTAAAGGAATTGAGAACCCACACGGTGAGCAAAGTAGCATAAGAAGATAAGGAAGGAATCGAAGGATTTGATGAAGAGTGAGTGATAAAATTAAAAGGAAATAAGATTCCTAAAGGCCTAGTATCATTTCTAAATATATTCAATAAGCATAATTGATTCATAAAGGATAGAGAAAAGAAATAATCATGTTGTATTGCTGAGTTTAAGAAATAAAATATTGGCTCTCCGAGAGAAACCTATAATTGTGAGCATAAGAAAATATTTCTCTCTGATATCACTTTTTAAGAAATAATAAGATGTATTAGTTTATTCTTACAATGAGCTAAATTCCTTCCAAGTTACATAATGCATCATTACCTTCCCATAAAGATAAAAGAAAATCCATTAAGGAAATAGTAAAGGACCTATAACCCAAAGAATGCAGGCAAAATGAAGGAGGATGTACTAAAAATATCAATGCAAGAATCATTTTCCACATCCACCATTCAACATGGGTAGCAAACATCGTTCCGTTATGAAAGAAGAATAGAGAGATAAGGATCTTTGTGGATTTTTCGTAACCTTGAAACAAACCTCCCGAAGGATAACAATCCACTCCCGATAAAGGATCACATCTTGCAAGTGGTCATGGTGTCCAAAATCCTATCGTTTCTCGATGGATTCTCATGGTACAATCAAATAAATATAGCAGAGAGGAAGATAGAACTATTAAATCTTTCACTATGCCTTGGGATACTTTTCAAACAATAGAATTCCTTTTGGTCTAATCAATGTGGGAGCTAATTTTCAAAGGGCGATGGATATTTTGTTCAAATATTTGAAGCACTACATTTTTAATATCTTGACAATATGATTTTCTTCTCAAAGAAGTGAGTAGATCATATTCATCATCTAGATCAAGTACTCATAAGGTGTAGAAAACATGACATATCCATGAATCCTAAGAAGTACATGTTTACAGAATGGCGAAGGCAAACTCTTTGGGTACGTAGTGAACAAGGATGGAGAAAAAAGATCCTTAAATAATAAAGGCTTTTCAAGAGTTGTCACTACCCACAAGAAAAAAGGTGGTACACTCCTTATTTGGAAAATTAAATTTTCTTGATTGCTTTATCGAGACTTTCTTTGAATCGACCAAGAATATAAATTCCATGATGAAGATGCAAGAATATTTCAAGTGGAATAAATAAGAAAAAATAGCATTAGAAGAAATAAATAACTGATATCAAATGCTCCTACCTTGAGTACGACCAAGCTTTGAGAAATATTTCATCTTATACTTAAAAACATACTATATCAGACCATCTTGGAAACGAAAAATGAGGAAGGTATAGAAGCCCGTATTTACGTCATGAGATAACCACTGAATAATCTTGAAATGAAGTATTAAAAGTTGGAGAATCATCCTTATGTAGTATTCAAGTGGTGAAGAACTTTAGGTTCTACATCCTCAAATCGTACACCATAGTCATGGGACCAAAATCGACTATCAAGTCTATTCTCACTCACCAAGATCTAGGATCAAAAAGAGGCAATTGGGTAGCAAAAATTATGGAGTATGATTTGGAGATAAAATTCTACGATCGGTAAAGGGAAATGGGTGTAAACACTAATTGTAAATGATGATGCATTCGTGGTTAAGAATTATAGAGGAGAGTGTATATGTTGTGAATGTGTTAGCAAGGACTTGCCTCAAGTCCTTTTTGTGAGCATGACAGATGAATTGTATAAATATATTTGTTAATTCATGAATTACGGTGAGTGTCATCCTAATATCAACTATAATAAATGGATAACTCTAAAGTTGAAGGTGGCCAAGTCCGTCATCTAGAACCACACATTATATAAGAGAGGATTTTATGGTTTCTTTGTAAAGTGTGTGGAAAAATAATAATAGGAGTAGTTGTTGAAAGCTTACCATGATCAATCATGTGAAGGAAAATTATCGGAAATGATTACATCTCATAATATCATCCAATTAATATATTATTTTCCAACCCTATTCTCAAATTTTACCGATTCTAGCTTGGGCAATTCCAATTTTTGAAGCACGTGGAGAAAATTATTTCTACCTATCATATCTAGATGGAACAACATTGAAGTTTCCCTCGGTGGGAAATATCTACAATTGTTCAAGTAGTGAAATTGGGTTGTCCCCACATTGTAACATAGGTGATTTTACCTATGTGTGTTTATTTTTCCTATTGTTTGTTTCCCTTGTTGTGTGTTGTTTTCTTTTCGTGTGTTGTGTGTTTGTGCATCCTCCTTCTATCTATTTGTTTTGAGTAACTCAATGTAACTTAATGGATAAGGCCTTTAGTCAGATCTGAAATTTAAAATTATGGGATTTCTCATGTAATTTTCTTGTTGTGCTCGATCCAAAACATGCCCCCAAGTTAGAGCCAATTTGTTGTCTTGTGTGAAAAAAATTATATGTCATATCTTCCAAGACATTCCTAGGTGTACCTATCCCCCATGTGAATTCTTATCTTGTCCTTATATAGTTTCACATTTATGTTTTACCTTTGCCACATTTGATTCAATAAAATTAAGATCATTCGAGTACTTTTGGAGTAGTGTCTCATAAGGCATATTTTCAAGTGAGCTTAGAAATAACTATCATCATCCTTTCTAAGAAAAGTGCTTAATCGGTGGAGTAGTTTCAAGTCCTATATTCAAAAATGAGTTGTATTTATAAGCCATTATCATTTGGTAATTGATTTGGGAATATTATGGAAATATTCGAAGGTTTAGGATCCAGTTCGTCAAAAGTGTGTTTTTGAGGGCGAAGGAGCTTGAATCATGAAAGAGTACCTAGAATTCGAGAGGTAATTTTGAGAGATCTCGCAATGATTTTTGAGCTAAAAAATATATTTATGGAAATAATTTTCAATCCTCTACATGGTGGTGAAATCAGATCCATCCTAAATCCCATGCATTTTTCTAGCCAACTCATTCTTTCCAAGCACTACTGACAATCCCAAGAAAACAATATATTTTTTATGGTTTTAAATTCATAATCAAGGCATGCTACCCATTCCATACTTCTCAAAATGTCATTTCCATTAAAAATAATATAAATAAGTGTGAAAAAACTCATCTGGGAGCTCAAGTTATGGTCTTTTCAAGTTGTCGCCCAAGGTATGCATTTGACACTTACTCAAATTTTGGGATGCCACATGGTAGCATGAGGCTAAAGCACATTTTTATGCCATCCTTTTCCCTTTCCATGAGGAGAAGAGGGACAATTTTTTTTCCATACCCACTTTTTCCATGTTGGTCACCCTTGTGACCCCGAAAACCCAGTCTAGCCCCTCTAGACCAACTTTTAACCCCCTGTCATTGCATGCATGCTTGAAAATTTGAAAAAGTAGGATGAGGTGTATTTTTCATCCCTTATTTTCCCTCACATGGGGAAAATGAGGAAATAAATGTGCCCTCCTCCTAGGATTTCCTCAAGTCACGCATACTCTTGAATGTCAACTCCCAAGATCTCATTTTCATCCCTTCTCTCCATTCCTCTCAGCCAATGAACAAGTGAAAAGTGTTGAGAAAATCATAGGGCACATTATTTTGCACCTATTTTCCAATTCCAAAGGGGAAAATGGGCAAAAAAATTTTCCCCACCCCGTCATGCCTTAAAAACTATAAATACGAGACTTAGCCACTTTTTGTTCATTCCCGCACATTCTCCCACATGTTGCCGATTCTCTGCCAAATTTTTCCTTAATTTTTTCCTCCACCATTTTCATCCTTTATTTATATTTTTTCATGCTCCCATGATCTGTGAAAATAAAAAACAAACAAGAATCCAGATTTGTGAAGACCAAAAACAAAAATTTTCTCCAAAGAGACTTCAAAACCCGTGAGGAAGAATTTCTTGTACCTAAAAACCGTGCACAAATCTCCGTAGGTTTATTTGAAATCACCATCATTTACGAGTTCCTTAGGAATCAAAGATTTTTTTTTTTCATGGATTCTCTAGATTCTTTGCGGTGAAGAAACCCCGAGTTTCCTCGAGATAAAATTTTAAATTTTAAAATATCTCATTACATAGAATGGATTGAAACGAAACTTTGGAGGTGAAAAAATTAAAAACCCATATAAAAAATGATAATTTGTTTAAAAACCAAGGTCATTAAACAAATTTCTAAAAAAGTATGCCTCTTACAGTTGAACTGCTATTTTAAGTAAGTCATCACAAAGAAAATTTTGGTGGAGGCAACGTGTACAAAGGTATTCTAGAAGGAAAAATTAAGTGATTAGAGAATAAAAGTGTGATAAAATATCAGTTACTAACAATAGTAAACCCCCTCTTTAGGTGCGGGGAGAGTGTTTAAGGAACCATGAAATTAAATTTTTGCAGGAGTTATACAAGTCAATGTTCTCTCCTTAGAGTATGCACAAGTGGGGACAATGATGAAACCCACATGCGTCTAAAAAATTTTAAAGTATGAATGATTAGTCAACCAAGGTATCAGATTAAGGAAAATGTGTTCTTGAACGGGTTGCATATAGTGGGTTGTCACCCCATATCTATAGAGCATTGATTTGGTGTTTGCATGCTCACACCATTATGAACCTAAGACAAGAAACATTTGAGCGGATGATGGCTTGGCTATGATAGTGATTTCTCTCAAGGATATCTCCTATTCCATTAAAATCCCTACCTAGAGCAACATGTCGGTCATATCAAAGGAAAGGGCGGTGAATGAATGAAATAACCAAATAAACCTACCTGTCAGGGTCTTATCTTTGAGATCATGGTTAAAATCGGAAGGAAGCCTTCTAGAGTGACAAAATATCTTTCACGGAGCATGTTCCAAGAGGGATATTTATATGCAATCTCCTTTATTTTTTGGGCGATGGTATAAGAGAACACGAGATATTTCCAAGAGTGGATGGAACTATTCATGCGATAATAATTTAAGTGAAGCGAGAAGATTGACTAGGGAAATATCATAAGTGATAACTTGCACGCTTGATTTCTCCCTTTCTTAGCCTCGAATTTTTTTCCGATTTTTACCTAATGTACCTTCTCACAAGCTCAATACTATTCATGGGCTAGCCCTCACATAAAATATATCTTCTAAATCTCACAAATTTCAGAAGCACCCACAGTTTGTGATGAAGTAAAGTTAAAGGTATTTCACCCACGTGAATGATGCTTTCACAACGTTCATCATCAAGACTCGGAGTGTAACCTACATTCGAGGATGTTACTATAACGGCTTCCTTGATCAAGAGATATGGATCACTCTTCATCTAATTCTCTACTTTTTCATATGTCTAGGTTTCTAGTTGTGATCATGCCCTAGTCAAGGCTACCTTGGTACCTTAGTGACCAGCTATCAATGTTTGAGCTATGTAGATAACTGGTGCATATCTATAGTAAACTCAAAAATCAGAAAACGAAGGCTATCTCTTTCCCCATCTCATTGGGAGTCTTCATATTTTAAATTAATAATGACGTGTCACAATTGGAAGTGTATTTCATACCCTTGATCTTGCAATCATACACCCTACGGACTTATTTTGACATCGAGTTGATCCAAATACTTTCCATCTCTCGAAGTCACACTACGCCCCATAGGTCGAAGATTACAAGGAAAATTGTGTATATGATTTCAATGCCTGGGAAAGAGATTACATAAACATGACCAATTGTGAAATGAAAAATTATGGGTTCCTTTTGTATGAAGAAGGTATTCAAGATGATGGCATAGAGCTATATGATCTAGAGTGAAAGGTAGCGAAGGCTTCTTCTTTTCCACTTTGTGAATTGAAGCACGTGCGAGTCGGGAGAAATTGCTTTGAGAGGAAAGAAGTCATGCTTATAGAACAAGAGAATGGTTTTAAAATAATAAGGCTTTGGCTCTCACTTGATAAGTTTCACCACACTCCGAGACATGTATCACATCATTCGATAACAAATTTCATGGAGGTAACTTCTAGGTCGAGCCACTCTAGACTAATTTCAAAGCATAAGGTTACGTAATTGGGAGCACCCTACTACAAGAGATTACAAAAATATCAAAACTGAAAAATATATCATATTAGAAGTGTAAGTCAAGGAAAATTATCTAGTCTAGATTCCATATCCCAAACTTCCTTAGGATGTTCCACCTCTTACTATCACTCTTTCCCCTTCTACTTGAAGACACCCCTTTCACCCAAGTAAGAGATGATAAACATGCTAGTTACAGAGCCTGAGGAAAGTGATATGTTTCCTTAGATGAAGGAAATGATTTAAAAAGAGGCTTATACCATCCAAAAGGTCATAGTCCCTGATTTATCATCCATAGTGTCATTGGAGAAAGGAAATAAGAATAAATTTTCTCAAGCGGCCTATCATTTTTTCACCAAAGACTACAAGTGAATAATATGTGGAAGTTGTCAAACCGAAGGTGATTAAGCTAGTAGAAGAAATGAGACTAAAATATTACGAAATGAGTACCAGTCCTTTGGGCATGGCAATGCATGAAGGAGATGAAGACATGTTCTAAGAGTCTTCCACTCGCCTCATTACGAAGAATTGAGAATACAAAAAGAATCTTGATCATTCAGAAGATCAAGTACAAACACTCTCCTTATAAATGCAACATCTCATGGACCCGAGCACTTCGTCAATCTTGATTTAATATGTATCTCTCATAAACAACATTGATCTGGATTCCAAGTAAATAACTCGTAAGTTCACTATGTGGGGATGAGAAAAAAAAAACGAGTGATGATGATGATGAAAAATGGAAAAAAATCTTCCATAGGTAATCTCACTATTCAAATATATGTGTACAACTACAAACAAGATTTATATGATAAGAGAGGAATTGGAAAAACAAAAGGAGCATTGGGACCTTATTCATCCATTTTTTGGGGAAATGGTAGGTTCAAACCCTCGAGTATTTATAAGAAGGAATATCTTCAAAGTGTTCCATTTGAAGAATTTTCGTGTGTGTGGGAAAGAACTCTTGTGAATAGGTATGAAATGAAAAATCAAGTTATCAAAGTGGATTGGAATAAAATGTGGGATAGGCCTATAAATTACAGGACTTTGTCAACAATAAGATTCAAAAATTAGAGTGCCCATTTTGGAAGAAAACACTACTGCATATTATTTGTTGATACCATTTGAGGAGGATGTCAAGAAAGAAGTTGGGGACCCACTTTCCTTCAAAGAAAGATACCATAGATTCCCTATCTCGGTATTCGAGCCACCATTGCATTCATCATAGAAAAAATCAGTCATGGTTAGAGAAATGTGAGGATATCAATGATGCTTGTAATGGCTAGAAAGAGTATGTATGTTGCATACACATCCCTCATGCAGATAAGGATGCATTTGCAGTAGTTTGATTCAAGAAAGAGTTTAAAAGAGTTGATATTTCCCCAATGGAGCTTGGCAGAGATTAGTAGCGAGGTGGGATCGGTAGAAGAGGCTTATTAATTGACTTAAGTTCTCTCTCTCTCTTCTTTCTCTCTATTTCTCCCCATTTTCTCTCTCCTCCACATTCTATTTCATCATTGGGGTCACACTTTTTCATTATGTCTTATGTTATTTAAAAAGCGACTTTATGTTTATAAAGTAATAAGTAACCCTTATTTTATAAAAGGGGAATTAACTTTCTCATAGAAATATGAAAAATCAAAAGTTGTATAAGGCATATGATAGGTCATATGGGGAAGAAAAATAGTCTCTTCTAGTTCTATAAATTGTAAAAGCACCCACGATTTCAAGGGGTTTTCAATTTTGTGTGTTCATGAGAGAGTATCACTTGTGAAGAAGCAAAAATATAACATTTCCTCTATTTTCTCATCTCTATGTTCTTCTCACTCTCACTATGTATAATTTTTCTCAAGCATCAATGAAGAAATAAGGATTTTGTTTCCTCATTGATAAGGAAATTTGTGAGACATTGTGTTTAAAATCCTAAATTTTCTTATTTCTATTTGTAAAATTGTGTTTCTTCTAATCTATGTGTGTTGGTATTTTTTGGTCAATGGGTGTATGAATATGATTTTCTACCTACAACATTAATCCTCCTCTCGTTTTCTACCTCCCTTTCTTGCTCTCCTAGTCAATTCATCTCTTGCATGCGATTGCAAGCTTTTCCGTAGGGTCGGTGGAGTTTTCCTATTATATCCCCAGCCATAAAGCCATCATAGAAACAAATTTCCCATGCGCATAATTATATGAAGCTACACAATTCAAGTACAACGACTTAGATTCCCGTAGAGTTGGTAAGATACCCATCAATTTTTCCACCTAATAAATTTTCTCACCAATATTTTTTGGCACCTATTGTCGGGAAGACTTGGTAGGATCTAATCCCAAATATGACCTCAAGAAAAGAAAAGAAAATAAAATAAAAATAAAAATTGAAAGTTAAAGAGTCACATGAATCCTATGTCTCTTATCCATGGCTATTCTAGGAAATCCTCTAGTCAAACACCCGACTTGTTACTCCATATTCAAGAAGATATCAGTTTGGATTTGAGAGAAGATATCTGTCATAATAGAGAATTATTTACATAGTATTTCATAGCAACAAGAGTATTGGATATTGAAGAAGAACTTGGTGTTGAATTGGAAAGAGTGAGACAAATTTAAGCACCATAAAGAAGATATTAAATCTCCAAGATGACAAATAGAAGGTATACACAAGCATAAAGGATAGGAGGACATACTGACAAAATTTTGAAGAAATTAAACGAAGGTAGGAACTAATAAGAAATTAAAGGTCCCTTCTTCATCCGAAAATACTCTCACCGAAACCAAAGTGTTGTTAATCCATTGGATATTGAGTTTCTATGTATAAAAAAATCTTGAAGACTACAACTTGTTGTCAAAAATCAAACACTTAATACTATAATTATACTGCCCAAGTATGTTGTTTTATATATGGATCTTGTGTAAGCAAAGTATTCATTAACAACCCATCCCCTAGTTCTATTTCTAGTGTAGCTAGTCATTGTCATTTACTTTCTTACACGGTCAAAACTTACTTACATAGTTATAGTCATCTCTTGAGGAGTCTTGGCTATCATTATTTACTCATTTTTCATCTCTAGCCTTTGTTTACGGTGCCTAAGAAGGGATTAGGCTAAGAAGGGATTAGGGCACTGAGGTTCTCTAGTCCTTATTTTTAGGTGCTTTGGTCCTGTTCATTGTACGATAGAAAAGTGACATGCACTCATGAGAATCTACAAGCAACTCTTCTTTGTACCCAACCTCTCGAGGTTGTGCGAGAAGAATGACTAGTGGAAATGGAGTATCTATGGATACGAGAAAACTAGTTGAGTAATCTTATATCCTTAATACACAATAATGGAATATTTGAATCTAAGGCAAAGAAGACCCTCCTAACCTGAATTGGTGTGATGGATCGCTCGGATATAATAGTTGCTCGGAGGCTCCAACCAATGTCGAGCTCTCACCGAGATCCTACTTATTGGCTGCTATATATGTGGAAAGTGACCGTAGGTGATTCGTATGTATTTCTAGACAATGTAATGGAAAATGGTAATGAGAGATGTAATAGGTCTTCTAAAAATTTATGGGTGATTCTCTGGTCTAGTCAAGAAATCGCTAGTCGATTGGATGCTACGTTTAACACAGAGAATTGTGTAATGATGTCGGTGGAAGTGGTGAGGATCTAAATATTAGTATGCATAAACTAGCGTCAATGTCAAATTCATCTCAGTAGGCTCGTTGGGTTGTGGGACCTATGGATCACAACCGTAAGTTCATCGTTGTGGCGGACCTCCTATGGTCATACGAGAGTCAATCTCTTCTCCCAATTATCCAATAATCATACGTCTTTTCGAGTCTCTATGTTTAGAACTATAAGTTGTGTAATTTTCTCGAGAATACCTTATGGTGTTCTAGAAACTTGAATGCGTAAGCTAGTATATATGTAAGTGAGGAGGTCTCCTACATTAGGGTGTGGAATTAAAGGATCACAACCAAATATTTGTTCTCTTTCGAGTTCTTGTATGGTCATGCGGATATCCTATCAAGGCAATTTATAGTTAGGGTGATTCAACTAGAATGTATATGCCTTTTCATCTTCAATATTCAATTCCATCAACCTGTTCACTAATTGTTTGTAGGTTTATTGTTGTTCGAAAAACCTGAATCCTAAGGTCTTGATCTATATCAGCTAGTGTTATGGGGAGATTTGGTTGAGGCACTATCGGTTCAAACACATATTCCCTGGGCTCTCTAGGTCCCGTAATTGTCATGCAAAAGATGATTAAACTTTAACTAAAATGAATAAACTAATTAAGAAAGATATATCTACACTATGCATGTATTTTTTATATTTTCGATGAAGTATTTTAACGAAATTAAAAGAGCAACTATTCTAATATATTAAGAAAAATAGATAATTATTCTAATAACTGAATCAAAACAAGAAAGGTAGCCTGGTATAGCTATTTTCCTGTGTAGTTGTGAGTTTAGCCTAAATATCTAAATAACTAACTAGTGTAATCGAAATACTCTCAATCCTACCTCATAAGTGAGGAATGAATCATAGTTTCTCAGAAACTATCATTCCCCGCAACTTCCCCGGAAATATCGAAAGTGAGTTTTAACTAAAATGAAATAATTTACTACTCTATTTGATAGATTTTAACTAAAACTTTGATAGCTCAAACCTGGAGTTTATAGAATAGTGGTCAATCCAGTTGTGTGTGACTTTGTCCCCTCAGTGTGATCTCCTTGTTCCTTCATGCTCTCGTGAATCCTAGAACAGTATGTATATGATAGCATCAACAGAAGAATATTTTCAAACAAAGGCAGGTTTGGATATAAACCAAATACAATGCAAGTAAGAGAGGGATAGTGCAAGTGAACAGAGCTTGACTATGCAGTTCTTAGCGGGATTTATTGTGGGGATATAACACAAATCTACTGAGAATTCTGGA
The DNA here is from genome assembly GCA_018340775.1 of Taxus wallichiana var. yunnanensis. Taxonomy (NCBI): domain Eukaryota; kingdom Viridiplantae; phylum Streptophyta; class Pinopsida; order Cupressales; family Taxaceae; genus Taxus; species Taxus wallichiana. The sequence goes on from CM031241.1 coordinate 209,126,062, forward strand.
ATCTACTCTTGTGACAAAACAAAACCTGCAACTCTAAATGGATTCTAATCTAGAAATGAAGCTATCCTATGCTAAGCTGATTGTATGGAACAACAATGAAGTAAGATGGAAACAAGAAGATCAAGTGATCTCTAAACAACAAGGTAAGGCTAAAAACTGATGCAAAATATGAAACTATTGGAACTCTAAGCAAGAAATTCAAACAAACTGAATAATTAAACAGAGAAGGAGAGGGGCCATTTGTTTGAAAACAAGCTGGCTATTTATAGCATTTGCATTTACCAGAGGGTAACTCCCAATTGATCTCTTTTACTATAAACAAAGGGAAAACACTATTTACTGGGCGGCCAAAACATAAATGCAAGCTAAAGTGGTTGAAGAATGTGGGTAGAAACTAGAATTTTATGTTTGTGAAATTGTCGGAACATTCTATAAAATACGTACAAGACCGCCACCCTATGCGGGGTGGCGGTTATAAGACCACCGCCCTATGTAGGGTGGAGGTTACAAGATCGCCACCCTATCTCGGGTAGTGGTCATGAGACCGCCGCCGTAGGAGTAGGGTGGCGGTCTCGTCACTTATGAAAAATATGCAAGGAAAAAGGGGGTAGGGTATAGAAACAAAGCACGTAGAGGTTGGATAAGGCACATGGGATGCAAACATTTTCCTTGCGAGTTTTTCTAGATTCGAAACACCTTGCGAGGAGACCTATGTCATCATTAGGGTATGTGTAGCCTCTTTTCGGTGGTGCAATACCCTAAAATTTTGGGTACGTATATATTACCCCCTCGGAGAAGCTTCTTAGCCATGAAGAGGTGTGAAATAATGGATCTGAGTATGGCGGTCCTGAAATGGAGAGTTTATGAGTTATACTTGACATGATCCTGTGTCAGAAATTCACCATCCAAATTCCTGCCATCTGTAAAATGAAAAAGGAACTCAAGTCAAGATAGATAAAATAAATTGAGAAACAAAACTAAATTGATATGAAATGAGGACTTACCATTTGTGTGGGGTTTAGAACTTACCTCCATCGATCTTTTGTAACCCTACAAAAGACATTTAAAATCAAATTTGAAAACTATATATATATATATATATAAATTGAACTCATTTTGCTATTCATTTGTGCGTGTTGATTTGGTGGTTTTTGAGCTTTGGGACCCACGGTGACCATTTTTATGAGAGTACAAGTCAAAATGTCATTGCGAGATTTTGATCATGCCTCGAGAGCGAGACATCGTCTGTAAAGTCTCAAAGTTAGTATTTCTCTATTTATCGTTTTCAAATTCAAAATATAGAAATGTTGAAATCTTTGTCATGGGGGATCATTTTTGAAAATGCTAGTCTTAAATGAGTCTCTAGGGGGCGCCCATAGGGTAGGTCTTTATTTTATCTAAAATGGTGTTTTCTTGCATTTTTAATGTGTTTTTAGGGCTTTCGAGCCGTTTGATGATACGAGACAGATGCTGCCTGCGCATAGGCGGCGGTCATGAGACCGCCACCTTATGAAGGTAGCGATTACTAGGACCGCCACCTAATAAGGTGGCGATTACATGATGCCACCCTCGAAGGCGGCGGTTAGAAACCACACCGTGCACGGGGAGGCAGTTTAGAATAGAATGCAAAAAAGGATGTAAATTTTGATTGTCTTTGCATTTTTAGCATTTTTATATGTTCCTGATAATTTTTCTAGTCAGATTTTGTTACTAACTCTTTTTTTTGTGTTTTGAGTGGATGTAGAAGAAGGAGGATTATATTAGATGGAGTAGGGAGAGGGAGTGTGATTGGATCCCAGTAGTGTTAGATGCACTGTCTTAGGTAGAGAGAGATACTCTACAGAGGGATGGTGTTTGGAGGATTGCACAGGTTCCTCACATTACTCCTTCTAGTCACATATAATGTGACTTATTTTAATATTGGGATGCATATCATAATACTTTCCGATTTCCGGGAGTTAGGGGTGAGTGGATGATTACCCTTGAGGATGTCTATCGTATATTGGGGTTGTGATTCTTGGGTGGCGGCTGTCTCTTAAGACAATAGTATCTAGATCTCAGTTGGTTTAGTGGGCCACATATATGGGAGATGTTATTGTTTCCATGGGGTCGAAGAAGGGGGTGAAGGTCTGCTCTATTGTTGGTTCAGATATCCCTATGCTCCGCAAGGCTATTATGGGCATCCTTGCTTCGCGGCTGATCAGGGATAAGGGAGGGGACACTCTTTTATACTGCTAGGCTCCCATCATTACATAGATTGAGGCCCATGGCCATATTTACGCTTGGGGAGCAGACATCCTTGGGACCACCTATCATGATTTATACAGGGTGGTTAGATTATGGGGACAATCACTGAGCCACCCTACTCTAGTTATGAGTTGGGTGTATGAGCGCATCATTCCTTACGGGAGAGGTATACAGGTAGAGGATCCAAGGTCCATCGGGGCATTGAGGTGGATAGGGATGACCGTACTTAGGACACCACACCAGCCCGGTGGCCTCTCGACTATTGTAGACATGGAGGTCACCCTTATCGGGACATGATAGGGTTATGGGGAGTTGAGATACACACACTGATTGCCTACTCTTCCACGGGTCAACTGGTAGATAGCGCGGGGAATTTAGAGACTCATTCCTTTGATAGAGTACCATAGAATTTTAGCCTCCCCTACATTGACATGTTTCCCTTAGCGGGGCCAGTGTATAGATCTATTCGTGAGGCTCGGGGAGGTTCTAGAGGCCGAGGCTAGACTATGGTCACTCAAGTCTTTCCTATTGCAGCTAGGAGGGTGGTTTGTGCCCGAGGGGTAGCTAGTACTCCTCGAGCACCTTTACTTCATATTAGCGTCGGTCCTACTCATAGTGGAGATGAGCCCATTGATGTGGACTCCGAGTTTGAGGAGTTCATTAGGGGGAGATAGAGGAGGAGACGGAGGAGGGTGAGATCGGATCGGGCGGGACAGGTGATGAGGATGATAGCGATTGAGTGGTATGAAACTCAGAGTATCTTGAGGGCCGAGAGGGTGGAGGAGAGTGTAGAGAAGGTGACTCTGATCTTAGAGGAGTTTCCTTCTCTAGACATTGGGGAGATGATGAGTCCCTAGAAGGACGTCACTTCATTCCAGATGTGGGGAGGCTCAATTTGTCGGTGGCGTGTCGGTGAGTAGGCACTGAGATCCTAGAGATCCCACCTGGAGGCCTGGAGATCTGAGTGAGTTACTACTATTTTCTCAATTTTTTTTTAGTTAGAACTTTTTTTAGTTGATGTTTCTCTTTTTTTGTTTTGTTGATCTTTGATCTTATCTTGGACAACTTTCTAACTTGTTTTTTTATTTATTTGCAGCGACTACTGAGGGATGGTGAGACTTGATTCGCCAGGTGTGTGCTGACACTCTACTACTCCCCTCAGAGAGTACTAGGGCTGAGCTTACCATGGACAAGGGAGAGCCTTGGTGAGCTGGTAGGCACGCCCGATGTCTTTGCCCCTCTCTGGAAGTTAGAAAAGATCATTACCTCCTTTGGGTGAGTTGGTGGATATAGGACCACCGAGCGCTTGATGAGGAGTCCCTCTCACGGTGAGACCACGCCTCTGCGGCCATGACCATGAACCCTCATTTCATTCAGAGCTTCGTCGCAACAGGAGTCCTAGGCGTGGTCATGCACCTTTTGAGGGATCCCACATGGATTGAGAGATCACGACATCTCTTTGTAGTGTTTTTGTACTTTTTGGGCTCATTGAGCATTTTGACCATGCCTAGGGCATGATGGAATTGTATATAGAACATCATATATATATATAAATATCTTTTTGGATCTAGATCTTCTTGTGTCTAGAATTTTGTGATTCTTTTCCCATGTGTACACTAGATGTTTTTAGAATATTTGTTTTTATATGCCTTTTTAGTATGTATGCAATGGATGACAAATGATAACAAGTACTGAACAAAATGCCTTTCTTTTATTTTCTTTTGTAATGCTGACATGTAATGATGTAAAGTATTGTAGTACTAAACTTTTGGCTTCTTTGGGAAATGTTCGTTGTTTCTTCTTATTTTGGAAAAATGTGATGAGTATATAGTGATAAAGAGATGAACCTGCCCCAGTCCTAACTCCATGCAACTAGTAAGATGCGAGGGCTCACCACCAAGAGTTGTGAAGGGCACAAATTATATGAGTTTGACCGAATGGAATGATGAGAGAAAGACAAACCATTTGACAGAAACCAAACTTAGACCTACACACTCACTCTACTGAAAACTACCACATAGTTCAGAAGGCAACTTACTTTCCAGTTTATCTAGACTTAGATCTATAAATGGCAACCTGGTTGACAAAATTTGGTTTTGAGGATTTGATCTCTTTGGAATTTGGACACTTAAGCTTACTTAATACACTTTGCTTTAGAATACCAAGATTTGTTAATTTGTGTGAATGGACCCCCTACATCCTGCCTCATGCTACTAGTAAGAAGCATGGGTTTGTCACCGAAGGTAGGATATAGGCGAGTAAGGGCACTTCTTTCCTTTCCCAACCTCATGCCACTAGTAAGAGATGTGGGCTTATCACCGAAGGTTGGTTGGGCAAAGAAGTGTGTAAAATAAAATATTCTGTTTGCTTGGTATTTTTGATTCTATTTGATTTTGATACTTCTGATATGTGATTTTGGAATATCCTTGTTTCAAAGAGATGTAAGAGGGATAGATGTGACACCAAGAAGCTTCTAGAATAGACCGTAGGTAAGAACAACTTCACCTAGTAGAAGGAAAGAGCAAAACCAAGTATGTAGACCTTGGTATGGTTTTCATCAATGATTGTCTGTCAAATTTGATGAAAAGATTTTGAAACTAACTGATGATGTTATGAAAGTTGAAGAAATGTGATTTGAATGCTTTTGCCAATATTTTCAGAAACTTGTAATAAATTTCTTAAGAGTAAATTCCTTGACTACAATTTTCACGAAACGAGTGAACAAAATGAAACAACTAAGTGACTAATGCAATATAGGTAGATATAATGTACAAGTGGTGATTTAATGACTTATGCGTAAAACCATTTAAGATGCAAGGAATTGATAGTTTCATTGAGTTCCTTGCCTTCCAGTGTACACAGAAGATATGCACCATTTCCATAGTCTTTCATGGCTCGGTATGGGACTAACCACTTGGGCCGGATTTTCCTTCCTTCGTCATTTTTCTTATCAATCCAATCATTTGTATAGTCTCGTAACTAGATCTCCCTCATATATTTCTCGTTCGTAGACCTTCTTGTTATACTTACGGCACATCTAGTTGGCATAGGCTCTATCTTTGTTGCTCGGTATTTAGCCTAGCCTCATCAAGGATTTCTAGTTGAGAGAGGCATGCCTCTCTATAGGCTTCTTCTCCTAAAATCCCTTGCAATGAGATGCAAAGACTGGGTATTTCGATGTAAAGTGGGAGAATCGTACGCCTCGAACACTAATGAGAAAGGGGTTGCCCCTGTTGGAGTTCTTATTGAGGTTCGATGGGCCCACAAGGTGGGTATAATTTTAAATTCCAATTTAATTTGTTCTCCTTAAACATTTTGAGGAGAATAGATTTAAACGTTTTGTTTGTGGCTTTAGCTTTTCCGTTGGCTTGGGGGTAGTAAAGAGAGGACATGTGATGGTTTATATTGAATTTGTTGCATAACTCATAGACCTCTTCATTCTTAAAAGATGTTCCATTATCTGAGATAATGACTTGCGGGACACCGTAACTTCAAATGATTTGGTTTAGAATGAACTTAGTGATTACTGAGAACTGGCACGGTGGTGAGAGGCATGGGTTCTACCCATTTAGTAAAATATTCTATGGTCGTAATTATAAAATTATGGCCATCTATCGATGAGGGAGAGAAGCGCCCTATCAAATCTAGACCCCACATGGAGAAAGGCCATGGGGTTGTTATTGGTTGTAGGTATTGTCTTTGGCATATCAATCTTGTGAGAGAATTCTTGGCATTTATGGAACTTTAACACAAACTCCACTACGTCATGTTCAAGAGTGGGCGAAATAGCCCATCCGATGTATTTTGTGATTAGTGGCATGACCACTAAAGTAGCCTCCACATATCCCATGGGATTCATAAAGAATCTTCTTGGATTCTTATGTGTCGACACATCTTAAAAGCATGCCATCAAAGGATTTACGTTATAGTACTTGTTCTAGGATAATGTATTTAATAACGATAATGTGTAACTACCTTCTTTGTTGCGATGTGGCATCTTAAGGTACGTATGGTCCATGATAAAATAGACGATGTCGGTGTACCAGGGACATGTAGAGATGGGGGGCCTAGTTTCGACAAAGTATATACACTCATCAAGAAAGTCCAAATTTACTAGATCACCTCCATCTAATTGATTTTCAGCTAACCAGTTTGCAATGATTTGTCCCTTAATGGATTTTCGGTTTACAAACGTTAACTCAAACTCGTCCATTAAGGTTATGAAACATCCAGCCTTTTTAGATATAGACCCTTGCGTGAGGAATGTTCGTAAATAATCTGTATTTACAATGACCCTTGTCTCTTGATTTAGCATGTACTATCTTAAATGTTTTGTTGCAAATACTATAGCAAGGCATTCTCTTTTTGCTGTGTGTAACGTGTTTCATAATCAAGCAATGTTTGGCTAATGAAATATCCGCACGTTCTCGTTTATCATCGACTTCTTGTGCCAAAATGTAGGCTAGTGAGACATTAGTAGCCCATGAATATAGGATCAAAGGATGATCTAATCTGGGAGACATTAGTGTGGGAGGAGACAACAAGAAACACTTAACGCGATTCGAACGCCTCATTACATTCTTCCTTCCAATCAATTATATAATATTTCTTTAATAAATTATTGATTGGATGAATAGTAAAACTTAAGTCCGGGATGAAACTTCAAATTGCATTAAGCTTTCCAAGGAATGATTTGATTCCGGACTCGTCGATGGTGGAATCATTTGAAGAACAACCCAAATTTTAGCTAGATCAACATCAATCCCTCGTGAAGATATAATGTAACCTAGAAGTTTTCCTCTTGTCACACCAAACATGCACTTCTCTGGGTTTAATGTGACGCCATATTCAATCAATCATGAGAGGATGATATGGAGTACTTCTGGATGATCACAACGCTTCTTGGCCTTGGCCAACAAGTCATCCACATAGGATTCCACAATTTTATGGATAAGATCATGGAATATGTATGTCATTGCCCACTGATATGTAGCACCAACATTCTTAAGACCTAATGGCATGATAACGTAACAATAAGTTCCCTAGGGAGTTATAAACTTGGTTTTGGCTTGATCTTGTTCAAATACTTTAATCTGATTATACCTTGAGAATCCATCCATGAGGGACAACTGTTCAAATCTAGCTATTGCACAAAAATAATGTCAATGGATGGTAACGGGAAATCATCTTTGGGACAAGCTTTGTTAATATTATGAAACTCTATGCAAATGCATATCTTCCCATTCTTTTTTAGAATAGGGACGATATTAGATACCCATTGTGAATAGTCAACGGGTTTGTGAATCCCACTTAGAGAAGCTTCATTACTTCCTCTTTCACCTTGAGAGCCACTTTTGGCTTCATTGGTATTGAATTTTGTTTAATTGGTTTTGCATCTGGTTTAGTGACAAGGTTATGTATTGTGATATGTGGTGCAATTCCCATCATTTCTTTATAGCTAAATGTGAAAGCCTTTTGATATTCTTTAAGGACTTGGGTGTGTATTTCTATCTCCTTTGGATCTAACGAGGATCCCAACTTCAACATTTTTGGTTCTTCCTCTGCATTCGATGTTTATGTCAATGGTTTCTTCTATTAAATAAGCGTTTCCTTCTTCAAATTCAGGTGGGGCTGGAGGTAGTTCCAAAATTTCTTTGACTTCTACCTTGTAGATATCGAGATCCTTTTGTGGAGGATACTCTATCACGGGATTTCCAAAATAGGAAGAGGAATGTCGTATTAGGGAAAGATATACTATGTGGTGGGCAAGATGTAGCTCTGCATAGGAATTTAGATATTCGAGAGTGACTCTATCACCGTCAAAGTGTTCTAGGATAGGAAAATTATTCTCATCTTCTCCATGAGTTAGGAGTGGGTTTGTTGGTATTTTACGCACTAATGGTTCAAGATTTACAGTGATACCATGAAACTTGTATCTTCAACTCACTATTTGGAGTGAAATGGGAAGTTGAGGTTGCTTTATTGAATCTATGAGAATGTTCTACTCTCATGAGATTGCTTCAATTGATATGAAGTTGAATCCATTTCTTAGATCTAATACTTCCGTTCGTAGAGTTGTAAATGTTTAGCCCTAGTTTCATATACCTTAGAGACTTGGTTTGCAACCTGGGTTGTGAGTCTCCTAGCACTCTAATGTTATTTACACCCATTATTTTGGCTAGGATGAGACCAAGGAGGAGGGCTTCATACTCAGCCCCGTTGTTTGTACACTCAAATTTTAGTTTAAAGGGAAAAGGTAGGATCTTTCCCTTAGGTGAAGTAAAGATCACTCCTATCCAAAGCTTAAAAGCAACATCTAGCTCCATCAAAGTGGATAGTCTAATATTTTCTTGGAAAAATGGATGTTGGGATATTCATTGTATCTCTTTCTTCCTGTCTCTCGGTTACTTCTACCATACAAACTTTTTCCAATAGAAGAGAAGCAATTCCTGGGTGTATCCCATACCCATGGAATCAAATGGTAGGAGAATAGGTAAATTTGTCTCTAACAACTCAACAATTTTTGTGATAGTCCCTAATGACTTTGTTTCTATGACGTTAGTCTCATTTTTAAGTGTTGGAATGCCTTTGAAGCAGACTTGTAAACCTGTTGCATGAGTCTCCTAGCACTCTAATGTTATTTACACCCATTATTTTGGCTAGGATGAGACCAAGGAGGAGGGCTTCATACTCAGCCCCATTGTTTGTACACTCAAATTTTAGTTTAAAGGGAAAAGGTAGGATCTTTCCCTTAGGTGAAGTAAAGATCACTCTTATCCCAGCTTAAAAGCAACATCTAGCTCCATCAAAGTGGATAGTCTAATATTTTTTGGAAAAATGGATGTTGGGATATTCATTGTATCTCTTTCTTCTGTCTGGTTACTTCTACCATACAAACTTTGTCCGATAGAAGAGAAGCAATTCCTGTGGTGTATCCCATACCCATGGAATCAAATGGTAGGAGAATAGGTAAACTGTCTCTAACAACTCAACAATTTTTGTGATAGTCCCTAATGACACTTGCTTTTCATAACGTTAGTCTCATTTTTAAGTGTTGGAATGCCTTTGAATAGACTTGTAATTTCCAATTCGTGATAGGTATCAACGTATCTTCTAGTTTTGAATTAATTGGTTTGCTAAGTTGGTTTGTTGGGAGTTCAAACTCGGAGTGAAAGCCTGGTCTTTTCTTCAAATCAGCTAGGTGTATATTGAAGGGTTTTGGGTCACCTTGTGCCACAAATATTTTCCCTAAGCACAAAAATCTTATTTCTTGGAATAACATGGAAGGGATTTCCTTCATGTGGTGTATCCATGGCCGACCGAGGATCATATTATAGTTGGTTTCTGATCTATAATAAAAAAATTTGGTGAGGACCCTCTTGGGTCCTAAGGTGACTGGTAAAACTATGGTTCCGATTGAAGTGGCCTTGAGGCTATCATAACCCCTTAGTGTATTCCATGTTGTGGAACAATTTGTTTCTCCACAGCCTAACTCTTGAAGAAAAGCGAAAGGGAATATGTTAATCGCTACGCCATCGTCAATCATTGCATGTTTAACATAATTATTGTAAACCCATACTTGCAAAAGTAAATTTGGGTCACCTCTTTGCACAATTTCTGCGTCTGTTGGCATTTTGCTTATATCAAATATAAACTCAGTATCCCTATCCAGCTACCTTGGAGGGTAGACGTCAAAGTCTACATGGTTTACTTGAATTTCTAAAGGAGTGATGTTAATTAGATGACCAAGGCCTAATGCCTCTAAGAAAGCAGCCCTATGGGTGGGAGAGTTCTTTAAAAATCAAAAAAGGAGATGTGAGAGAACGTCTTCGTTAAATCATTAATTAAATCATAAGCGTCTATGGGTTTTACCAATGTTTGTTGAATGTTGTCTAGTTCCAATGGATAACTTGGATTTGGTTGAGAAGAATAATCTTGTGTTCTTGTTATGGTTTCTACGGGTAGCTCGGTGTCTAACTCTACTAGACCAACTATCTTGGTTTGTGGTCAAGTTCCTAATTGGGGTGTGACCGGTGGATTTAATGAAGTTGAAGCTTCATGATCATTGTTTCCTGTTATAACACCCTTGTTTGTTCCACTTGGATCTAACATGTTATTGTTAGAATGGTTTGGGAGTAGATCATTAAAGATCTTGAGGGTGTATTTGAGGAAAACTGCCTCTGTGTAAGTGTTTGGCATGGGTACTATAGAATTTGCTAAGAACATATCTATAAAGAGTTGTTTTTGATCTTCTTGAAAACGCTACATGAATTCATTGTAGTCACGGAAATTCCTAGTATCATGGCCTTTAATCTTGTGGAAACCACAATACAAATTGGGATTATAATTTGGGGTTGTTGATTTGAAACCCGCTATGGCCCAAAATTTTGATAAGGTTCTTTGGTTGTTAGAGTTAACATTTTGAGGTCTGTTGCCTTTGGTTTTGAATCGATATCTAGTTGGGTTTTGGTTTGGACCTTGTGTTTGGATTTTTCATTTTTTTATTTTTGTGGTTATGGTGGATGATTAAAATCCACCGCATTGATTGTTGGAGTAAAATTGTTATTTCGTTGATATTAACGGGTGGTGAAATGTTTACAATGTTTTCTCTTTTAACTTGGTCAGTTACTCCATCTGTTGTAACCCCTAGGTTCTTGTTAAGGATCTTATGTCCTTGATTGGCATTCCCAAAATTTGGATAAACCGTAGTGTTTTGATTGGGAATGAATAATTTCCCTTTTGTTCTATAGGTCTTACGATCGCTGTCTATTGCCGCTTGATCGATTCGAAGGGAAATTTTGAGTACTTCATCATAAGTTCTTAGCGGCAACTTCGGACTTATTCCTTTATCTCTTTTTTGAGAGAATGAGGGAATAAATCACATAGTTCCATCTAATCCATGTTTGGAGAACTTGTTGATGAGTAGAGAACCGTACACCACCTTTGAATAAAATGAGCAACGAATTCATTATGTTCTTGTTTAATATGCGAGAATTTCCCGATTCTTGTTCTTAACAATTTGTTCATGTCAAAATATTTGATGAACTTTGGCATGAGTTGTTTAAATGAGTGTATCGAGGCTTTAGGTATTCTATAATACCAATCAAGGGCAATACCCTCTAAGGTTTTAGGGAATATCTTAGCAATAACCCCATCCCAAGGGAGTAAATCTCGTATGGCTATGGCATAGGCCTTAATGTGTGCATTTGGATCTCCTTCCCCTTTGTATTTGGGTAAATCGGGAAGAGTTCTTGGAAGCATAACACTTCATATGGTAAAGTCTTGGGGTTCTTTTAAATATTCTGAATAAGTCCCTACCACATAGGCTTCGACCATCGATGGTGCTTGCTAAGGGGGTGGGGGTGGCATGGCTTATTGATATGGCATGGCATATGTATTTGCAGGGACATAAGGGAATCCTTGTGGTTGAGAAAACATCCTGGGAGAGGAGAACATGTCTCCCTATGGTGATTTTGAATAAATGTTTAAGTAGGGAGGAGCATTGCTCTGGTATGGGTTGTTTGGTGCTAAGCTGCGAGGTATCATGTTTTCAACTAGAGCAACATTTGAAAACACACGGTCCTAGTTTGTGTTTGTTATGGATAGTTATGTGAATGCTAAGAAGGCATGCCTAATGTTCCTATTCCTATAAGGAGGTCAACTTTGTTTGGGGTGATGCGAGAGGGTTGGGTATTCCTACTTGCCCAAAATATGAATTTTGATTTGCTTGAGGAAGTTCCAATCCTCTAACCTTCTCAACTAAGGTGAGATGAACTCTATTGGTGAAGACATGGTGTTTTTCCTTATGACATTTTTATACACCTTGAGGTTGTAAGGGGCGTGATAACCTGCTATGAATTGATCACTACCCTGCCAAGCTTCACCAAGAGCATTTCCCATAGGTGGAGGAATGGGGGTGTTTTCTTGGAGTAGGGTATCAGATTGTGTTTGCAAACTCCCTATAGGTGGGTACATGTTTTTGAAGCATTGTTCACTTCTAGCGTAGCATGCTAAGTACTCCTCATCCAAAAATGGGAGTGGATTTGATTGTCTACTGATTTGTGGTCTGAACAAGAACCGAGGAGATGAAATGGATTCTCCAGTAAACATCATATTGTTAGATCCTAAGGGCTCTGGTTGTTGCGTTTGTTCAATCTGATCCAACTCCTCAATTCGGAATGAAGAATTAGAGCTAGTTCTTTAGGGGGGAGTTTGTGATGAGAAGTAATTACTTGAATAGTTATCAACCCATACGAGAAAATGAGGGTGACGGTTGTCTATTTGTTTGACTATAATTTGCTTCGAGACCTGAGAGAGGTCTACCATAAGCACTGTATCCCGACATATTCGGGGGGTATATGAATACCCATAGAATAATGGGAAAGAGTGAGGATGGATGAAAGAAAATAAAACAGTTGTTTGATTCACGTCGGGTTCACCAATTTTGTACGATAGAAAAGTGACATGCGAGCATGAGAATCTACAAGCAACTCTTCTTCCTAACTGACCTCCTGAGGTCGTGCCGAGACAACGGCCGGTGCAAATGGAGTATCTATGGATATAGACAAACTAGTTGGGCAATCTTATATCCTCAATACGTAATAATGGAATCACGTGAATCTAAGGTAAAGAAGGCCCTCCTAACCTAAATTGGTGTGATGGATCACTCGAGATATAATAATTTCTCGAGGCTCCAATCAATGTCGAGCTCTCTTGAGATCCTACCTATTGGCTGATGTATACGTAGAAAGTGACTTGTAGGTGATTCGTATGTATTTCCGAGAAAAGGTCATGGAAAATGGTAATGAGAGGCATAATAGGTCTTTCGAGAACTTTATGGGTGATTCTCTAGTATAGTCCGAAATCCCTACTTTCGATTGGCTGCTACATTTAATACAAATAATTGTGTAATGATGTCATGGCGAAGTCGTGAGGATCTAAATATTAGTATCCGTAAACAAGCATCAATGTCAGATTGATCCGTATGCCCATTGGTTTGTGGGACCTATGGATCAAAACCATAAGTTCATGATTGTGGCGGACCTCTTATGGTCATACAAGGAGTCAATCTCTTCTCCCGATTATCCAATAATCATATGCCCTTCTAGCCTGTATTTTTAGAACTAGAAGTTGTGTAATTTTATCGAATACCTTACAGGTGTTCTCGCAACTTGAATGCGTAAGCTAGTATCTATGTCGGTGAGGAGGTCTCCTACATTAGGCTATGGAATTAAAGGATCACAACCAAATATTTGTTCTCTTTTGAGTTCATGTATGGTCATGTGGATAGCCTATTAAATGCAAGTATAGTAAGGGTGATTCAACTAGAATGTGTATGCCTTTTTGTCTTCAATATTCAATTCCATCAACTGTTCACTAATTGTTTGTAGGTTTATTGTTGTTCGAAAAACTTGAATCCTAAGGCCTTGATCTATATTAGCTAGTGTTGTGGGGAGATTTGGTTGAGGCACTACTAGTTCAAATACGTATTCCCTGGGCTCTCTAGGTCCTGTAATTATCATGCAAAAGATGATTCAACTTTAACTAAAATGAATAAACTAATTAAGAAAGATATATCTACACTATGCATGTATTTTTGTATTTTCGATGAAGTATTTTAATGAAATTAAAAGAGAAGCTATTCTAATATATTCAGAAAAATAGACAATTAATCTAATAACAAAATCAAAATAAGCAAGGTAGCTTTGGTATAGCTATTTTTACAATAGGTTGTGAGTTTATCCTAAATATCTAAATAACTAACTAGTTTAATTGAAAGACTCTCAATCCTACCTCGAAGTGAGGAATGAATCATAGTTTCTCGAAACTATAATTGCCCACTGACTTCCTCGGTAATATCAAAAGTGAGTTTTAACTAAAATGAAATAATTTACTACTCTATTTGATAGATTTTTACTAGTTTACGAACAATGGTAAATCGGTTATGTGTGACTTTATCTCCTCGGTGTGATCTCCTCATTCCTTCGTGCTCTCGTGAATCCGAATAGTATGTGCAAAGGTAGGTTTGGATATAAACCGAATACAATGCAAGTAAGAGAGGGATAGTGCAAGTGAACAAAGCTTGAGTATGTAGTTCTTAACGGGATTTATAGCGAGGATATAACACAAATCTACCGAGAATTCTAGAATCTACTCTTGTGATAAAACAAACCTGCAACTCTAAATGGATTCTAATCTAAAAATGAAGCTATCCTATCCTAAGCTTATTTTATGGAACAACAATGAAGTATAATGGAAACAAGAAGGTCAAGTGATCTATAAACAACAAGGTAAGGCTAAAATTGATGCAAAATATGAAACTATTAGAACTCTAAGAAATAAAATCAAACAAACTGAATGATTAAACAGAGAAGGAGAGGGGCCTTTTGTTTGAAAACAAGCTAGCTATTTATAGCATTTGCATTTACTAGAGGGTAACTCCCAATTGATATATTTTACTATAAACAAAGGGAAAACACTATTTACAGGGTGGCCAAAACATAAATGCAAGCCAAAGTGGTTAAGGAATGTGGGTATAAACTTGAATTTTACATTTGACGAAATCATTAGAACATTCTAGAAAACATGCATAGGATCACCACCATGTGCGGGCAGCGGTTATAGGGCTGCCACCCTATCTGGTGGCGATCATGGGACCACCGCCCAGGAAGGGTGGCGGTCTCATCACTTATGACCAAAATGCAAGGAAAAATGGGGTAGAGAACATAAACAAAGCACGTGGAGGTTGGATAAGGCACATGGGATGTAAACGTATACCTGGCGAGCTTTTTTGGATTCCAAACACCTTGCGAGGAGACTTGTGTCATCATTGGGGTATGTGTAACCTCTTTCCGGTGATGCAAAGACCCTACAATTTTGGGTACGCATACCACACTTGGTTCTCATTTATGTGTTTTGTAGGTCGGTCTTTCTAATTTTCCCTCCCATTCCCATAGGTACTAGTCAACATTTCGGGTCATTAGTGTCAAAATTTTAGCAAGATATCCCTATATAAACATAACATACATACTACCTTATGGGAAAACTACTTGTACTAAGTGCTAGATATCTAGAGAGTAATGGAATGCATTTTAGAACTATTTCGAATCACACACTACATAGGAAAGGAAAGTCTATTCTATTCCATTCATTATTTTGCATTCTATCTATCTATTTCTAGTTATCTTTGTGTCATTGGTGTTAAGGAATTTTTGACACATTATTAGAATCAAAATAACAAAGAACTTCATTAGGTTTGAGATGTAGTGCAATGTTTAGTTGTAATTCCACCATTGTGGCTGCTAAGGACAATATGACCCCTTCATGCATATTTATTTTTAGTGGTTTCTTTATTAGTGTGTGATTTTCTACTTTATTCTTCAATTTAGGTTCATGGTTTCATCGGTGAATCTAGTATGACATCCACGCAAAAAAAGGTGAGTTATTGTGAAGACCTAGAGACCAACTCTAACTCGGGTCTTAAGCTATCACACGTAGACAAATAACTCGATATCTCAAACTAGGGAACCATAGGCACCCTAATCATCTCCCAGGAGTGCTAGTTTGGTTAGATCTGCCTCTGTTGCAAATTTCTAAGGTGTGCTATGACACTCTATTTCATCTGTTCATCATCCCATTTAGCTTCGAAATCACTTTGTGAGGTAAGTTCTTTTAGGTTATTACCTTTTCCATCCTATTTCAATTATTTCATTTCATTTAAAATATCAAATAAATTAGTTAGCATTTACATTTTAGTATATTTTAATTATTGCATTGTTGTACTTCTTAGATTAACTTCTAAAATTCAAATTTTAGTTAACCCGTATTTTAGAACATTTTTCCCTAGGATCTGCTACAAAATATAATGGAAAAGGATAGCTCCTCTCCTCTTTGCTATCATGTCTCATGTTAGAATTGATCCAATTTATGATGAGGCTTCTATCACTGATCTCACGACTCTCTATAGTAATGTTATTATGTACAATCATTGTCAAGAACTATTAGATGGTGAATGATATATACCTACTCATTTTCAAAATTCTCCCATCGAGAAAATTTATTTTCTCGGATCTCGATAGACTTCAATCATTGTAAACCATGCTATACGGCTACTCATTATCCTCCTTCGATATTTTAAAAGAAATTCTAGAAGATTCTCTTATTGATTACATGCTTGGTATTAACAATAACTCACATGTGCATATTGATTATTTTCCTAGTTAGAACACTATTATAGTTCCATCTCATGATTATCCTATTTATGATATTTCTTCTCATAATTCATCGCATAATACTTCTCATACTCCTTCATACTATGTTTTTGATCCTATTTATGATACGCTTAATGAAATTCTCATATCTCGAGTCTTTATCTAATGTCGATGTAATATTTGATAGCCATGATTCTCCTACATTTCATTCTCACGAGTGAGAACATCCATTGCCACTTTCTCTTGAGGTTATATCTAGCATCATGCATGAGTCATCTCCATTTATTAGTGATTCTTCTCCTGTCATTTCATCTAGCCCTATCACATCATCTACACCTATTAGTTAATCCTCTCCTATCACTAAATCTCAATTTTTCGCTTCACCTTCTAAGGATGTTTATGATGTTGGTCCTACCCTTGCTATGGATACTACATATATTTTGTCTACTATAGCTTATTCGAAACTCACCTCTAGTTTTTCTTTAGGATTCAAATCTCCTTTGTCTTCTATTGATGTTTTTATGATCAATCAAAATGGCAAGTTACAACCACTTAATACATTATTTCCATCTTCAACTATTGCTTCATAGGAAATTTTATCTCTCATACATTCCAAGTAGATCAATTTCAATCTTAGGTTTAGTCACTCACTTTAGAATGTAGGGATTACTATGATTATATTGATAACAAATCAATATATGGTAGCCCTATTCATAAGAAGATTCATAACTCGGTATTTCTTAAGGAATTTTTCATGCCTTCATTCACATGTTTTGATAGTACCGGTGATCCTCATTCCCATCTCCAACAAGATCGCATGGCTATTGAATTCCATTCTAATGATATATTATTACTTAAGACCTTTCGAAATATTCTTACCGATGAGGATTTAAAATGGTACACTCATCTTCCATTTGGGTTTATTAGCATTTACTAAGACATGGAGGATGTTTTTGTCCATAGTTTGATCATAAATAATGGCCCTAGAGTTACTTATTACCATCTACCACTTTACACCATGTAACATTATAACCTATCAACAATTATATCTTACAGTTCAATGCTTATATGCATCAACTAGTATTCCAACCTATCAATCTGAAGAAGTAATTCATTTTCTATCATGGTTTAATTCTGCACTCAAATAAAGCTTGAAATATGATACATGTGAGTCATTCATACTTCTAAGCTATAAATTTATTGATTTAGAACAAGAAATTCTCATGGAGCGTGTCATTAATCCTCTACTTATCTCTAATACTATTGTATCATCTAGTTCTCCTCCATTGCCACAATTTAAGCATCATACACAATCTCCATCTTGACCTAGCAAGAAAACCAAACCTACTACATCATATAAGCATATTTATTCCCCTCCTCTACGACAAGATACTTCTCCTTTACTCCTCATGTGTCGCGTGAGCCATTACACTTCTCTCATCCCACTTAACAACATAACGCGCTTCATACTTTACTCGACAAGCATATAATTTTCTCACCCTCTAACCAACATCATCCACAAAATCATCTACAATGTCAACATGATCAACCTTATTATAATTATCATCATATCAATGGCCATAGGGACAATGATTTCTTTTCCATTCATTATAGATTGTAAAAATTAGAGGATAAGGGAATCATTTCCTTTGGTTCTCACTCACATGAGTGGTCCATCTATCCTCTACCTTTTCATCAAGATTCTATTAGGCTTAATGTGTCTCCTTCATTTGGTGCTCAAGTCATTTTTCATCCACCACCACATTTTCTCACTCATGTGCACTCTATACCCCTTGCATACATCACCGCACCATTGCATCAATCATATTCACTTCATCCATATCATCCATCGCATTATGTTACTACATCACATTGGCTTCCATCGACCTCATCATTGTCAAATCACACCACCGCTTGACCAGATGTTCAATTTAGTTCATATACTCACACTACTTCCATGGCACATTCTTCCATTGGTTCATGCCACCTTGATATTTTATAGGTGATTGTTATCACCTTACCCCTCGACGATGCAATTGATTTCTTACCATTATTACATGATTGTTAAGGTTTATTTTAGAATAACATTTTATCATACACTTTGTCGATTCATCTAACACACTCAATCATTTTCGATGATGCCATATGTTGTTCATTATTGACTCTTGAGGGTCTTTAATAAATGAACCTCATCATATATACACTAGGGGCATCACTAATGTCCCCTATCTTCATCATGCTAGCATCAAATTCATCATACTAGTACATATAAACCGATCATTTATCATAATTTTAGTTGCACAATAATATTATACACATCACCTATCATCGTAAACATTATATCATCATCACATTACACATTTTTTCTATCATCATCTACATCATATTAAAATTATAAATCAATAAAAATGAATAATATCAAATTCACAGGACTACATTACAACAATAATACTTAGATCATATAACATTAATCACATTGCGACACCAATACATATGGAAATACAATCCTCATATAAAGATATCAGTTATAATCATTATTAAAAAAATCATCACTAGAGGAAAACCCCATTTATAGTATATAATAACACAAATGAAATCTCATCGTCACTATTGCTCTTGGGTACCATAAAAGCTCTAGATCTTGACACCTCACCGCAAAATCTATGTTACTAGTCACGACCTTGATGCCTCTCAACCAGCCCCCACAGTAGTGTAACTTTGGTAGACTACTCTATAAATTGACATTGCAACTTGACACAACGTGCAAACACATCTTGTGCTAATGTACTGCCATCTGCCACATCTTTGGCTTGTCAAGTCTACTTGTGTGCCTCATCCCTCTCACCTAGCAATATAGTACATGTCACCGCTACTATGTCCAATGGCTTAAACAAATGGGAATTCTCTCCTGCAATGTCATCAACACACTCTAACATACATTTACACCGCAAGTATGTTGTTTGGCACATTCTACGTCAATTTGTGGATGGAGATGTATACTATAAAGGACCAATATTTGTCACCTAAAATACAATAGTACGATACATTAGATAACCATCACTATCCCATAAGAAAGTAACAAAACATAGAGCATAACTATAAAGATACTAACGCTTCACTATATATGCTACCACACTATTAGGGGCATGTGCTTCCCCTTTCCTCCTCCTCCTTGTGGTAATTCCATGCATATGCAAATAATGGAAATAATAATATCCATTATTGTACTCCCCACCATGTGTGGTAATCCTCTGTATACCTTGCATCATTTGAGCCTATTGGATCTATCGCCACGTCTACCTCATCTAGCCCAAGAGGTAGTCGCTACTCTCCTATGGGACCTGGTCTATCACCAGACCTCCTCAGTGCTCTAATAGCTCTCAACCATATAAACAGATTTTGGGGCATGTCTTGAGCCATACAAAACTATCTCGATACCCTCTCTACGTAGAATAACTCAGCCACACCTGTGAATCGATCCTCTAACCACATGGTCTTCTCGTATGCACAATAGCTTTATAACATCCTTTTTCCATCCTCAATAGTCTCATTATAGTCTCCATATAACTACCTCGGGCCCCATCATATCTATCAATGTCCTATAGGTATATATGTCCATCTTATTCCCATGCAAAACAACCCATCTCATCACACACACACACATATATATATATATATATATATATATATATATATATATATATATATATATATATATATATATATATATATATATTTGTCCTAGCCCACTCTGCTCGTGGACATCCAACTAGCTTTAACATTTTTATTTGCTCATAGGCCTATATATGTAATAGTGTATTAGCTCATGTCCCACCTTCGTGCTCCCGAGTAAATATATAGAAAAATCTATACAGTGGACCAACAAACATCGATCCCATGTATATTTGGTACCCGCTTATTCTATCTTGTGTAATATGTCATGCATATTATATATGATGCCAATGCCACCTCCGTCTACTGGGATAGATGAAGAAAAACCACTGCTATGAATTTTTGCAAGCACAGAACCCCGACCTCAAGATAGCATCCAAAATTGTATAGGCCTTGAGAGGTACTCGAGTCCCCATAAAATATTGTCTAGTGGCTCACATCTATTTTTCGATATCCTCTAATGGCATAACCTATACTCTCTCCACAAAAATTGGTAATTGTAATATCTAATAGACATCCTCTAACATGATTATCATCTCACTTATAGGCAACCAAAAAGTACAACTATTTGCACACGAAATCTTACATAAGGATATCAACATAAGAATATTATGGGGCGCATCCCCATCCGCACTAAGTTCCACATGCCCAACATGGTCCATAAAATCCTTCTCATCATCCGATAAACCCAATCCAAGAAGCATAATCAAGTAACTACCTCCATGAAACTCCCTTGAGTGAATATCCCTTTACACAACACAAAACAATAAAAAACACAATGTTAGAACATTATGAAAATTTGTAAACACTCGCTTATCACATTATTACAAAGTAAAATAACAATTACATAATTATAGAATAAATACACCCTCTCTATACCGAAGTTCCTAGAAGCATTATCGGGCGCCTAGGAGCGGGACACTAGCACCCAAGTCTAGGTGCTCATGTCTCGAAAGCTATTGGCACTTTCACTACTCTTTTCTAGGTCTAAAACTTTGAGAAAATTACAAATGGTAATTTTGTAAAAAAAAAAAGCAAGCACACTTACATCCTCTACCATCATGCATGATGCTATGACGCCAGTCACCACCATCTCAAAACTACTAGGTTGAGCTACTCTCACTTGCGGCATCCTTGCATGCTCAAAGCTTGTTATCACTCTCGTGTAAAAGATAAATGAAGTAACAAATCACTTTTTCATCCTATTATTTATATTTTATTTTCATTACCTACCCTAATATAGTGATTATTACATGATAATTACCTCAATTAATACACACCACACGATTTTCATCACATCTTGAGCATTTTTAGTGAAATTTACTCCCCTTTTGCGGTGTTACTTTAAGAATTCCACCTACCATCCTACAAAGACATTACTTGTGCATTATCACTCCTTAAAATTTTCTTTCACTCAATCTATACATATTTTAGCAATTTATATCACATTCTATCTATTTCATGTTTACTTTTGGCTTAGTGTTCATTCTTATCATTACTTCCCCTTTCACTAAAAGGGGAGGATATGATTAGGGTCATCATATAATCCCCGTTACAATACTATGTGATAAATTGACACTACTAATTATTTATTTTTAAATATTTACTAATCCATCATGTGACATTTCATCACTTCCCCCGATGACCTAATGTGGGAAAAACACACGTATAGTTCCACCATGCAACATTTCATCACTTTCCCCTAATGACCTAAATTTGGGGAAACTCACGTAAACTCTCTATATGTGATAATTCTTAAATTTCCAGTGATTCCCCTTAATGACCTAACATGGGGGAAAAATAATAAAATATCTCTCGAGTCACCAATTAAAACAAATAATTAATCAATAAAACAACATGTTCAAATTACTAACAAAAAAAATCACAAAATTTAATCAATACAAGACAACACAATAAGCCTCTCAAATGAAATAACTTGGGAATTATATGCATTACTTTCCCAGATGTCCTAACTCGGTAAGTTATTCAATATTCAACATTTGCTTCCTTATGACCTAACTTGGAAACCATCATACATTTTTTGTTTGCTTCCAAATGACCTAACTTGGAAACCATCACATTACGGTGAAACCCGTGGAGTGGGGTGAGAGTTCCTTTTCTATACCACTCATATATGGGTCAATTGTTTAATTGAATTATTTATATCCGAACCACAAAAGTTTTATTTGATTCCATCTATAATGGCTAGATCTTAAGGATGTAGTTAAAGGTTGAATAATAACACACCTTTCTCCTGCAATCTTCCTCTAACGACAAGAAAATTAAATATTCCATTTGGTTATTCATATACACCAAAATCAGGTCGGGAACTAATCACTCACTACCTTGTCTCGTCATCATCATATAACATTAGAAATCATCAATCATCTAACATCACAATCATCATTCTCATTTAGTGCACTTCATCACGATATTACATCTCTTTCTACACTTTGCATGGATAACCACACCTGATCCATGGTTCGACACGTTATACGGTTTTTTCGGCATACATTTCAAACACATTCATGCACTATACTCCAACATGGGATTTTTCATATTTCTCTCAGGTACGCATCTCTATCTACTTTATGTTACCGAGCATTCCTTTCATGAACATAAAGTCGGGGAAAATGTAGTCACAAAATCATGCACTTACTACTATAATTATACCACCAAGTATGTTTTTTTATATATGTATCTTTCATAAGAAAAGTATTCACTAACGACCCATCCCATATTTCTATCATCAGTCTAGTTGGTCATTGTCATTATGTGTCTTGCATAGTCATTACTTGCATAGTTCTAGTCATCTCCCGGGGAGTCTTGGCAATCTTTATTTTGTCAGTTTTCATTTTTAGTCTTTGAATAGGGTGCCTAGAAAGGAATTAGGTAACCCCAAGTTCCCTGGTCCTCATTTCTAGGCATCATGACCCCGGTCATAGTTGGTTCTCGATTTAGATGTTCGAGTTAGGTCTTTATAATATTCCCTCCCATTACCCATAGGTACAATTCAGCAAGTCAGGTCATCAGAGTCAAAGTTTAAGCAAGATATCCCTATATAAACACAACATACATACTATTGTATGTGTTGACTATATCTACTAAAGGTTATTTATCTACATAGAGCAAGGTAGTGCATTTGAGCACTATTCTCCATCACACACTACATAGGAAATGGATGTCTATTATATTCCATGCACCATTTTGCATTATATCTAGCTATTTACCGCTATCTCGTCCATCGAGTGGCACAAGGGTATCCTAGGAAAATTATTGCACACATAATCAAACAAAACTACATTGGATCTTAGATGTAGTGCAACACTTAATTGTAGGTACACCATTATGGGTGTTAACAATAGTCTGAATTCTTCATATCCATCTTTATTTTTTAGGTGATTCTTCATTGTAGGTTCATGATGTCATTAGCGAAGCTAGTGTAAAATCCATGTGAAAAAAGATGATTTATTGTGAAGACCTAGCGACCAACTTAGACTCTAGTTTCAAGCTTTCCCATAGACTAGGGAACCTAGATGTCATACCAAAGAGCCACATGCACCCTAATCCTCTCCCACATGCCCCAATATGGTAAGATTTACCTTTGCTACCACTTTCTAAGGTGTGATGTGACACTCTCTTCCACTTGATCATCATCCAATTATGTCGTAGATCATTGCAATGTAATTTTTTCAGGTTAGTACCTTTTCCCTCCTATTTTTGTTATTTAATTTCATTTAAAATATCAAATAAATTAATTAACATTTACATTTCAGTATATTTAAATTATTACATTGTTATACTTCATATATTAACTTCTAAAATTCAAGTTTTAGTTAGTCACATCGACTTAGAAACTTAACATGAAGCTCAAGAAATGGCGGAAGCTAAAGAAAGATTTGAAGCAGAAGTAAGAATGGAAATTGAAGAAATAGAAATATTTCAAGAAAGAGCGAAAGAAATATCCACAATCCTAGTTTTAACTAGATCAAGGTTTAAAGCATAATTTGAGGATAAAATGATAAACGAAGAAAGACCGCAACTCATTATACCCTGGGAAGAAATATCGTCCCACTTGTATTTCCATAACCACTACATGAGCTGCCAAGAGGATAGAGGAAAATATTTCCTAAGTTTATAGGAGATGGTTCCCAACTCCCTAAAGAACATGTAAAATCCTTCATCACCACATGTGGCATACTCGGTGTTGAAGATGAAGATGTATATGGAAAATTATTCATGGAGTCATTGTAAGATAAGGGGGTCAAATGGTTTTATCTTCTACTACAAAGGTCAAATAGTTGTTGGGATGATATGAGAAAATTATTTGAAGATATATTCAATTCTATGGAAGATTTTTAGGATATCTTGGTATAATTAGTACATATTAAGGATTCAAATGAGCATGAGAGATTTCATACAATAATACAATAAATTACTTAATAGAATTCTAGTTGATGTCATGCCCTCAGATAATAATTTTAAAAGATTCTTCATAATTTCTCAGCTACCTAAAGTTGGGTTTATTCTCAGAAGATTTTAGCCTAAAACATAGAAATATGCCCAAGAATATGCTATTGAGACATAAGATGATCTTATTTTTTCCGGTAAAGTGAAAAATCCCAATGGTAAGCAAAAGGGTCAAAGTTATAGCTCTACTCCCATTGATCCAATGATTCAAAAAATGGCTAATGATATGATTGGTATATAAAAAAAAATCTCCCATATCACTATGAGGAATGTACCAAAGAATAATAATCTTCCAAACAGGCCAAGAATAAATCCATCTCCTCGTAGGCTCTCCCTTGAAGCATCATCGGTCAATGTAAAGTGCAATACTTAAGAACCAAAAGGAGAAGGAAAAGATGACGATGGAAATATTCTTGAAATTGAAGAAGTTGATGGTGATACACAAAATGATCTCACTGAATACATCAATGTAGATGAAGATGAAGACAATAAAGAAGCACCAAACTTCTCATGTGTTGTTTTCACTCATGCCCAATCTAAAAAATGATATTTTTCTTAGGTGTTTGAAGAAAATAAATAGAAAGAGGATCCTCCTATTGAAGTTCCAAAGAAAAAAATCATTAACATGAAATATTCTCTCCCACCATTCATGGGTTTTGCCAAGGATAAAATAGAATTGATAGCAAGAAAAAATATATTCACCACAACATGTTAGTCCTATAGTATCTCCCTCGGTTCAAAGTCTAATTCTATGGCTAACCCATCACCTAGTGCTAGTCAATCTAAATCATGTAAGGCTTAGTAAAAATCTTCCACTCCCCCTCATTCAAATCCCGCTACCACATCCACTAAATACACTCAAGTTCCAAGGGTAGTGTCACCTTTGCAATAGAAAAATTATACCATCCTTGGAATGTCATATCCACTCACCATGTCTCTATTCAATTATGTCAAACATGCAATTCAGATCAAATTCCAAATCAAGGAGATGGAATATTTGCAAACATATACGAATCAGTTTAAGAGATTCTTTGATGCCATCAAAAGTGGTAGCCCAAATCCTAATGTGTTAGTGCCCAATTCTAAAGGACTCGCTAACAACACCACCTACACCTCCCTCATAGAATATGATGGAGCTTAGTGCATCCAAGACACATAATGTATAAACCTTCTACCTATTCCTTTTAGTCAAAGGTTACCAACTTAAGAATTGTATTTTAGACTCTGGAGGCTCTAAAATGTTATGCCCATCAAGGTATCCAATGTCCTAGGACTTACCTTGACCGGTAAAAATGGATCTTGTAAAAATGGATCTTGTTATTCTATGTAATCCAAAGAAGTACTATTGGTGGGTAGAATCAAGGATGCATAGATGGACTTCACCGACTTTCCGGATAAAAATATACTACTCACAATTCTAGTGGCCAATATTCCAACATATTTTAGAATGATGTTAAAAAAATATTTTATATAGACTTAAGTGAGGATATTAAAATGGATTGGTCCTCTATGACCATAACGATTAAGGGAAAGATGAAAAATTTGGTTCCTATGTGTAAGATTAAGTACAAAGTCCAAAACTTAGATGACCTAAGGGCAAGTATCTTAATTCAAGGTAGCGAGTTGGGGAATTATTTCCTAACATCATAAAGGGATGAAACTCTACCTTTTCTCACCGAAGACAGAGAAGATCAACTATAGACCATAGAGTTCAATGGAAACCATTGTAGTCTTTGAGTCCGGAATCGATGTTATCTTATGTTCCCCTTCAAGTAAATGTTTTCCATTTTTGTATAAGTTGTAATTTTAAAATACCAATAATAAAGAAGAATTTACTCCTCAAGTTGGATGCTATTGAATCTATGGGCATTAATAACCTCAAGTGTCTCAAATATGTAGAGGTGATTGTTAAATAAGTAAGAGACCAATACCAAGTTAATAACCTAAGACTTTGCAATATAAAAATAGAGTATGGGATTGGATTTAATCTGTGGTGTTTTTTCCATCAAGTCTATTCCTTGATAGAAGAATAAAAGAGCTAACTCTCTTGCTATTTCAGCCTCTTTAGTAATTCTACACCCATATTTTGGAAAATACTTGTAATAGTGGAAATGGTGTTCAAGCCTAGTGTACCAAACAATGTTAACCATTGAGATTTATTCAACGATGATAATAAAATCCTCTCTTTCTTAGAGTAGGAAGATAATTTCAACATCCTCTTCTTTGAAGGAAGTGAGAACCCGCACAAGGAGTCGGTAGAAGAAGAACATAAAGGAAGGAATCTAAGGAGTTTATAAAGAGGGAGTGATAAAATTATAAGGAAATAATATTCCTAAAGGCCTAGGGTCATTGAAACATATTGTATATAAGCACAATCAATTCCTCAAGGATAGAGTAAAGGAAACATGAATGGTGAACATAGGAAATTGTTGCTCTCCCAAGGAGAAAATAATATGTATCTTGTTGTTAAATAAATACTCAGATGTCTTGGCTTATTATTACGATGAGCTAAGTACATTCCAATTGAAATAAATGAATCATTCCATTCCGCTAAATCCCAAAGAAAATATATTTAGGGAAAAGGAATGACCCTATAACCAATGATTGTAGACATAATAAAGGAGGAGGTATTGAAAATTCTCAATGCAAGAATATTTTTCCTTATCCACCATTCTACATGGATATAAAATATCATACCGGTGTGAAATAATAATAATGTGATAAGGATATATGTGGAATTTTGTGACCTAAAACAAGCCTCCTGAATGATAAGTATCTTCTCCCAATCATGGATCACATATTGTAAGTGGTCATGTGGTACAAAATTATCTCATTGCTTGATGGATTCTATGGTTACAATCAAACAAAATTACTGGAGGAGATATAATTAACCAATCCTTCACCATGCTCTGGGGCACGTTTTGATAAAATAAAATTCCTTTTGGTCTACTCAATGCAGGAGATACTTTTCAAAGGGTGATGGATCTTGTGCTCAAATATTTAAAGCACTACATTGTGTTATATCTTGACTATCTCAATTTCTACTTAAATAAGTGAGGATATTATATTCATCATCTGGAGCATGTACTAATGAGGCGAAGAAAGTGTGACATATCCATGCATACTAAGAAGTGCATGTTTGGTGTAAATAAAGGAAAAATCCTTGGAAATTTAGTGAACAAGTATGGAGAAAAAAATGATTCTAAAATAATAAAATATTTTCAATAGTTTTCGCTACCTGAAAAAAAAATGGGTACACTCCTTTGGAAAATTAAATTTTCTCTTGCGCTTTCGATCCGCAAATGATCAAGTTTTTATCTACCTAATCTCGAACCCCTATAAGATTGTAAAATTTTCCATAAAGTTTCTCCTATTAAGTAATCAATTTAAAGATAATGCAAGAATGTAATGATAACTACACACCGATTAATTACAAAGTTCGGAAATGGTTTACTTCTTTGGGTTCTTTCTAACCGTTCCACTAGTAAAAATTTTAAGTACAATGTTATTTCTTAGAATAAAACCTAAAGGAATTTCCACTTTCCTAGTAGTACGCCAGTCCTTCAAAGAACTTACGATGATCAGTTGAATTCTTCTCCACCTTCCTAATGTACAACCTCCTTCGGAACTTGATCATCCTTCCCAATGCTTCCCAAGCATCCTTCGGCATTACATTCAATATTTTAGGTGTCACAAGTGAAAAATATTATGGCTCAATGGGCCTATTGGGTAGTGTAATACTCCCAATCACAAATATTTCATCTACTATTGCCTAAAAAATAATAGACCAATAAACAATATTTTCATATAGTAATTTTAGGATTTTAATATAGTTCACAATACTATATTAAAATTACCCTAATACTATTTTCCACAAATCCCACAATTCAGGTTAGAAATAATAAGCTTCACTGTCTCCGTGTGTTTTTACAATGCAAGGGGTCCCCTATTTATACCCAAATGGGGCCCTAAAATAATGCTACATTATTTATCCTAAGGCTATTATAAGCCTAACCGTAGCATGTAGATGAGATTATATTCCCATATAATCCTCTTGTTATCTCTCGAAAGTGCACCCTATAGAGAGATGGTTACAGGTTTTCTAAGCTTGCACAATTGATCTCTCTCTTTCGTATATACAATGGAAACACCTTAGGTCTATGGGTATACCTATTTTGAGGTGAGTCTCTAGTATCAAGGCTGGTTCCTTATTGGTGTATCCTAAACTGATTTCTGGGAGTTTGAGAGTAAACGATTCTTTGTAAAATGATTAAAACTAAGGTGATAGACCAAATTTGTATGAGGTCTTTGGTGAGTATATGCACAACTGATCCGGGAAGGGTTTTGATACACGAACCCATATTTTTTGTAGAATATCTAATGGAAAAACACTTAATTGTCTTGAGGAAGATCACAACAATACTAATAAGTTAATATGCACATTAAAATTAAACAAAAAGACCGAATTTATAGTAGGGCAAGGTGATTGATCGGGAATTCGCATTCAAAATACTAATTAAAAAATACAAGACTACAAAATAACTTGGAAAGGCAAGAAAAACTTCACACTTAGAGGAAAAACTAGAAAAATTTGCTTCAGTACTCATATATCAAAAATTCCTCCAATGTCGTTCTCCCTTTTGCTTTGCAAAGGCACACAATTTATAGCAAAAATAAAATTTACCCTCTTCCTAAAAATATCCTAAGGCCTATACTCACCATGCATCCTACTTTTATCCTTTATTTAATAATAGATAAAGGAATAAAATAGGGCATGCAATTACAAATAGGCATTATTAGCCTTATTTACAATACACTCAAAGTGGGTTTGACTAATCTATTTTTAAGAAAAGAAGGGTGAATGATTTGCTTAAAAATAATATTGTTTCTTAAGCAAGTCTCTCTCCATGAACATGCAACTCTATCTTCTTCTCTATTCTGTCTGTTGTGAAGGCATGCAAAAATACAACTCCCTATTTGTGAGCAAAATAATTACATTAATTGCAATACTTTGCAAAATAATTCATCCAAATATCAATCCTGATTGGGACCACCTTTGTCTCTGATGTTGACACTTATTCTGTTTTCTAGTGATCACATGGATAACATGTTGCAGATCATCTTCAACTCCTTGGCGTGGGGACCACCTTTACTTTACTTGGTTTTGCCACCTTAGTGGACTTAGCAATAATACTATGGCTTGCAATAACACAAGGTCACTTATAATAGTCATTCGGCCACCTTTGATTATTTGGAATGACCATACTATATAGTCTGCCCCCTTTGAGTTTGTCAACCTTGGCATATTATAAAATTCACCTTTTCGGTGATCATTGTATATAATTGGTCGGCCCCTTTACATTATTTGGAGCATGCACTATGGTTAGACTTTGAAATTCATTACAAATGATTTTTTTGATGGAAACATGGGCTATCCCCTTCTCCACGGTGACTCACCCCTTGGTGACTTGGTCGGTGGCTTATGTAACTAGTGGTTTAGTTTGAATGTTGGTGCCTTGATTTAGGCCGTTGACATTTGTACCTTTTAATTCTACGCCATCAATTTTTCGACCCTTGGTTAGGGTTTCTGACTTGGCATTTAATGTGGGCAATGTCATCCGACCGTGGTTAGTTGCTTCGATCATAGAGCTTGATCTTTGTCCCTTAATCTCTTTCCTTTGATTTTGATGATGTCGATCCGAACCATGGTTGAGTTCAAACCAAACCAATGCTTAGGTTCGGGTGGTAAAGAGGAGCTCAACCCACGATGATCATTCCATTTGGATTTTTGTGATGTAGGTGAAGCCTTGGAAAATTTTTCCTTTGACACCATTATTTTGTTCTTTCGATCTCAGCCTTTCCGCATAAATGATTCTCTATTGCTCTTATTTCTCTGGAGCTATCTACAAGTTTTCAAGGCCGACATTTTCTAGTTATTCGATATTTATCTAGTTCATTTAAGATCTTTTCCTTGAAGTTTCAGCCATTGTTTCTTCATGACCTCTGTGAGGTTTCTTTGTTACTGAGATCTTTGTGTGGTCTATTATCCACCATTATTGATTTCAACCGATCTCGGTTAATTCTTTCTGAGAAATATTCGAGCTCATCTTTTCTGAAAATAGTTCTCTGTCTTCTGCGAGCTTTGTGAGGTTTCTTTGTAGACACTATTCTTCACTCTCGATCTTTGTGGATTTTTATTTCAAAACCCTGGTTGGAATTTTAGGCTCTGAGTTGCATATGCTCTGTTAGAGATTTCTGAGCAAGGTGGTTATGAGTGTGTGCCGCCATTGTTGTGAAATTTGAGCTTGACACCATGTTATTATCATCATTGTTTGATGAGAGGATGGTAAGTATCGACCTCCTGAGTTTCATTGCTTCTATTTTTTGTTGCCATTTTGAATTCAAAATAATGATAATCATTTTTTTCCTTGCATTTTCTATGTGATCTCTTCGCTCCTTTGGGAATTTTGAGTTGAAACCCATTCTGAATTCTTATTTTTGGGATTTGATCCTTCATCCTTCAAGGGTTTTCAACTCCAAAATGGTAAGTTCTTATTTCTTATTCTGATTCTTGATACCCATTTAATGGGCTTTTCGATTAAATTTAGAATTTATATTTACTTCCTCATATCTGGCAATGGAAAATAAGTTTAATGTGAAAGATAGTTTCTGAAATAATTGAATATTTCTTCAACTCATATGTGTATGAATTTTGATTCAAAACTTTTCCGTTTGATTTTGTGTTCGAATACTAAAAGGGTATTCCTATTTTTCTCGAACCTCACTAGATATGAAGGTTTATCAATGTGGGTATTCGGATTTCTTCATTTTTATTCTACAATCTGTTTGGAGGATTATAATGTCTTCTTTGAAAAGTTGAAATCCACTTCACATTGTTTTAATCTCTGCATTCCCTAATTTGATTAGACATTGCACTTATTCTAGTGTTTCATCCTTGTGTAGAACTCTTTTCTTTGATGTTTAATACCTTGGGGTTTTCTCTACCTTTGAGCTTCCAGTATCTTATTCTATTCTGATGCAAACCCAGACTATTATGTTCTGTATTTCAGCTTTGCTGAGTTGAGCCATGGTGAAGTTGAGATCCTTTTGACCTTTTGTGGTTTTTCTGGTCCAGTTAACTATGAATCTTGCATTTAAATGAGCTCATTGACTTTACTATAGCATCATGTATACTTCTGTTATCTTTACTTAAGGGATTCAAATGATACAACTGTACTTGAGCTTCACCTATAGCTGCATCTCGTATTTGATCAATTTCCTTGCATAAATAGTTGTACTTCTTTGATATGGAAACATCTCTGTATTCATTCTGAATGACTTCTATGTTTGTAACTACAAATCATGCATTCAATTTGATCTCTGAAGCTATTATTTGTAGTATTTTGTAATCTTGTTTGTATCTCAGCATTGTATAATAATATGATGGATAGCTTATTTATTCTAATTTGAATTTTGTCCTTTCCCATAGAATGAAAAATTTAAAATGTTGATTTTTCATGGCGAAGCCCTGGCAATTTTTTTCCAGAATTCTCTCTTCCATCCATTTCTAGCATAGTAATTGTATCTTCGATTTCAAAATATAGAATTATGACACTTCATGTTTGAAGCTGGATTGGTAAATAAAATGAGACATCATAGTTGTGTTATCTTGATCATAGCATGCTTTACTATTTTTCTGTATCACTTACTTGATTTAAATAATTCCTTTAAGCATGTAGTAGTTAAAAACAACATGATGGAAAGTTGTAAATTTCTATTTTTCATGTTGAATCCCTTTCAAAAAATTTCCAGAATATTGTCTTCATTTCTTTTAGCGTAACCTTTCTTTTCAGTTAACTTCAACTTTCAAATTCTGCTTCTTCTCTTTTGGCTACAATCGAAAACTGCTCTCGTATCGCAGTTTCTCTTCTACATTGTAACTTCTTCCATTTGAACGATTCTTACTGAAACTTTGAGTTACATTCTTCCTTTTATTGCATGCACTTATGACTTATTTATTTTTCCTTAGTTGCAACATGTACCTGCATACTTAGGAAAATAGTTAGAAAATAATTAGGCTTTTTGGCCTCTCTTATGTCCATGTTTTCTTCTTTTCTTTTCTCTTTCTTCTTTCTGAGTGAATAGATCATGCATGTCATTTGTTCTTCAAGTAGAATACATCTCCTCTTAGGAAAATATTCATATCCACGAAGTAGGATAGTGTAGGAATATGAATTGATCCCTGAGCTCATAACTGATAGTTAACTTTTCTTCTTTTCAGGTATAGTGGCTTCCATAACAGAGATGAAGGAGGAACAAAAGATGAAGATGAGAATGCTTCAATCAAATAACAAAAACCCCAAGGAAATGATGGGTTCACTCATACTCATTTTCTTTCTCTTTCATGCATGTGTATCTTTCTTTTCAGTAGATGTACTTTACTTTTTAGTTACATCCCACGACTTGTGTGGGAAACATTTGACTCTCCTTGTGAATAAAACATTGAATTCTGAAAATGAGTTGTGTATTTCCTTGTGCATTCTAGCTTTTATGTATGGATTATATAATGAACTAAACAACTCAGTAACATAATTGAATGTCTTAATCATGAAGGAAAGAACATTGATAGGAACTTGTAACATTGGTAGTGAACTCTAATTTTCTCGTATTCTACACTTTCTATTTGCTAATTCAAAACTCAAAGCACCTCACCTACTCAGTAATTTGGTGTCTTCATCAAGACAACACAATTGTCCTTCGGGGTCCTTGTGTTCCTTTTACGAAGATGGCATGAAATTATAGACTATGCAATCTGTTCTATTTTGAGACAAAGCACACATAATCGCATATTTCATTTAATCTTGTAACTAATTCAGCAGTAACCAATAACATTGAAACTCCCTTAGCTTAGGTATACTTCACCCAAGACTTTTCAACATAATGACGAAGTTTTGAGTTGCGCATTTTTCACAAGTGCAAAAATTGTCAACACCTCCTTAAATCATGGTTTACCAAATTCCACGTGAGGTGGATGCATTTAGAAGTGGGTAATATCCCACATTAAGTGGGTATCTTGTTACATGGGATAAAATCCCATCCCACATATACATGGTTTTACACTTCCCACCTTTCTCTCATATGGGTTATCCCACATATGGTGGGAAATCAATATTCTTTAGCCTTTTTTAAGGCTTTGACCAACTGACATGGATTTTTTTTTTTATTAATTTCATATTTATAAAAAGATTCTAAACCTTATTACGTGGGTAAATCATAAACCCACATTCCATGTGCCAAAATACACTTGAGATCTGCTAATATACTACGTGTCAACTTATTGATTCATCCACTTGGTGCATCCTCTGCTCATTGACCACCAATTGACCGAACTTTGACCAATCATAATTTTCCCATATAGACTCAGATTTGGTCCATTCAAAATTCGTTGAAAAGGTGTTGGTGAGCTCTACACAATGTTGCTGACTTTAGATGATTTAAAAATCATTAATTTTTTTCGTTTACCAACATTGACCTTTTGTTGACCAATCTTTGACCAGACACCATTTACACATGTAGACTCTATCTTTTTGACAGTCAAAAAGTCATCATAAATATCTTGAAGTCATCTTACGCATTGAAAAATTTAGGGATGTTTAGGGAACTTTTGATATCAAAAATGATCCCCGATCACTTTCCCAGACTTTTCCAAATCGACCAAGCATTTAACTATCATGATGAAGCCGTAAGAATATTTTAAGTGGAATAAATAAGGAAATATGTCGTTTGAATAAATAAAAGAAATAATAGTAAATTCTCCTACCTTGGTGTAACCAAAATTTTAGAAATATTTCATCTTATATTGCTATGCTTCATAACATACTATATCAATCATCTTGGTGCACAAAAATGAGGAAGGTATAGAATCTGTATTACCTTCATGAGCTAACCATTGACGAATCATGAATTGAAGTATAAAAAATTGAAGAATCATGCTTATACATTAGTCAAGGAGGTGAATAAATTTAGGTTCTACATCCTCAACTCACACACCATAGTCATAGTACAAGGATCATCTATCAATTCCATTCTCACTTAGTAATACCTAGGATCAAAAAGAGGAAATTGGGTAGAAAGAATCCAAGAGTACAATTTGGAGAAAAACCCTCTAATCTAGTTAGGGGAATTAGAATCTAAAGGTTGCTTGAAAAAGATGATGCATTCATGGTCAAGCATTATACAAGAGAGTGTTTATGTTGTTAATGTGTCGAAAGGACTTGCTTCAATTCGTTTTTGTGAACATGACATACGAATGGTATGAATATATTTGTTACTTCATTACTTATGATGACTTTCCTTCTAATATGGACCATCAAAAATGGAGAAATTTAAATTTGAAGCAGACATGTTTTTCACTTGGAATCACACACTCTATAAGAGAGTATTTGATGGTTCCTTTCTCAAGTGTGTGGACACAAAATAGAAGGATCAAATATTGAAAGATAACCATGATTAAGAATGTGGAGGACACTTCTTGACAATGATTACATCTCATAATATCCTCCAAGGAATATATTATTCACCAACCCTATTCGAACATGCCCAGGATTTGGCATCCAAGTGTGATGCATATTATAAGTTTATCAGGAGACCATAACTCTCTACGCTTCCTATCAAGTTGGTGATGATCAAAGAACCATTACAACAAAGTGGGTTCTAGACATCATAAGAATGTTGAATCCTCACTCAAGTGCATCTCACTCCTATGTGCTCATAGAGAAATATTAATGGGTAGAATCCATTCAAATGAAGAAATCCAATACAAAAATATTATGTAATTTCATCAAGGATAACATCATTGTTTATTTTGATATACCTCAAAATATTGTGGTTGATAATGCCACATATTTATATTCAAGATACCTAAGCTGAGTTGTGTTATGGGTATGGAATTTCACTATCACACACATTAGACTATTACCCACAAGAAATGATCAAATGAAGTCAAGAAATAAAATACATTAAGACCATAGTATGGAAATTAGTGGATGAAAATCAATGAGTCTAGCAAAAAAATCTATATGATGTGTTGTGGGTAAACAAAATAACATCGAATAAATACATAGTTATGTATCCATTCCAATTTCTCTATGGGATATATATATATATATATATATATATATATATATATATATATATATATATATATATATATATATATATATATATATATATATATATATATATATATTGGTGACAATGAAGATATTGTCACTTTGAATTTTCTCCAAGCAATGGACGATGGGAATTAACGTGATGTTATTATCAAAAGGATTGTATTTCTTGAGAATCTCAAAAAGATAGATTCAAAGTGGTAGATAGGATCAAGTCTCATCATTTGAAGGTGAAAATATTGTTTTATAAGAAGGAGATGGCTCATCGGTTCAAATATGGAGATATTTTTCTACTATGGGACAAGCGGAGAGAACCAAAGGCTAGCCACTTGAATTTTGACTCATTGTGTATTAGGCCATTCCAGATTCATGAAGCATGTGGAGAAAATTATTTCTACCTATCATATGTGGATTGAATGCTATTTTAGTTGCACCTTACAAATAAATATATAAAATTGTTCAAGAAGTGAAAGTGGGTTTTCCCTCGCATTGTACCATAGGTGATTTTGTTTGTGTGTTTCTTTTTTCTGTAGTGTGAATTATTTTATTTTTACATGTTTTGTGTATGTGCATCGCCCTTTTAGCTACATGTTTTGAGTGACTCAATGTAGTCCAATGGATAAGGCACTACTAATATTATGGGATTTCGATGTAAATTCCTTGTTGTGCTCGATCCATATCATGCCCCCAAGTTAGAGCTAGCTATTGTCTTTTGTAAAAACAATTATGTGTCAAATCTTCCTAGACACCCTAGGAAAACCTATCCCCCATGTCGATTCTTATCCTATACTTACATAGGTTAATTTTTATGTTTAACCTTTTCCCGTAGGTTATTTATAAAAATATACCATTCAAGTACTTTTGGAGTAGTGTCTCTAAAGGTGGAATTTTCAAAGAGCTTAGAAAGGGCTATCACCAACCTTTCTAAGATAAGTGTGTAATCACGAGTAGTTTAAAATGCCTATATTAATTAACAAGGTGTATTAAAAACCATAATTATTTTGTAACTAATTTAGGAATATTATGGAAAGATTCGAAGTTTAGGATCAAGTTCATCAAAAGTGGGTTTTTGAGGCCGAAGGATCTTACATCACGAAGGGTACCTAGAATTCAAGAAGTGATTCGGGATATCTAAAATGAGTCGTGAGCCAAACAATATGTTTAGGTAAATAATTTTCAGTCCTCTACATGGTGGTGAAATTAGATCCATCCTAAACCCCATGCATTTTTCAAGCCAACTCATTCTTTCTAAGCACTTTTGAAGGTATTAAGAAAATAATATGTTTTTATTGTGTTGAATTCATAATCAAGGCATGGGACTCATTCCATCAATCTTAAAAGATAATTTCCATCCAAAATCATAAAAATAAGTGTGAAAAAACTCATCTGGGAGCTCAAGTTATGGTCTTTTCAAGTTGTCACCCAAGGTATGCATTCGATACTTAGTCAAATTCTTGGGATGCCAAGTGGAAGCATTAGGATGAGGCACCTTTTATGCCCTTATTTTCCATTCCCATTGGGAAAAGAGGGATTAAAAATTTCCCTCCCGATTTTGGCATGTTGGTCATCCTTGTGATCTCAAAAACCCAATTTAGCTCCTCTAGACCAACTTTTGTAGCCGCATATCATTGCATGCATGTTTGGCAAGTGGTAACACTAGGATGAAGTTTATTTTTCCACCCTTATTATCCCCTCATAAGTGCATAATGAAGAAAAAATGAACCCTCCTCCGAGGCTTCGCTTAGGTCACTTACATGACCGAATGTCAACCCCAACAACTCATTTCCATCCCCCTCTCCATTCGTCTCAACCAATGAACAAGGGAAAAGTGTCGGGAAAAGGATAAAGAACGTTTTTATGAACCTATTGTTCATTTAAAAATGGGAAAATGGAAAAAAAAGGTGCCACGACCCCTCATGCTTTCAAAAACTATAAATATGAGACGTAGCCACTTTTTGTTCCTTCCTACCATAATCCCACATGTTGCGAAACTCGCCAAATTTTCCTTGAGATTTTCCTCCACTATTGATTTCATTCATGCTCCCATGATCTATGAAAATCCCAAAAAATAGAATCTAGATTGTTGAAGACCAAAAACAAGATTTTTTTAGAGAGACTTTGAAACCCGTAAGGAAGAATTTCTCGTACCTAAAAATTGTTACACAAATATCTTCAGGATATTTGAAATCATCTTCATTTCTAAGTTCCTTGGGAATCCAATAATTTTTTTTTTTCATGCATGCTTTGGATTTTTTGTAGTGAAGAAACCACATTTTCCTCGTGGGAAATTTAATTTTTTTAAATCTCTCATTACGTAGACCAGATTGAAATGAAACTTTAGAGGTGCAACATGTTGGTGTGTGTATTTTCCACATCATTAGGTGAGACATCTCACTTAGGTGAGATCGTAGGTCCATGTGTCATTTAGGGATCATTATGAGATTCTCTTATGAGTCAGTGTGTCAGTACGTTATATACGTCATTGGGAGTTACACTTCTATTCTGGAAATGTAACTCCCCCTCTCTACTTGAGTTGTCATGATTGCAGCATTGGGAGTTACTTAGCAGCTCCTATATGTACACGTCTTTTGATCTATGAGATAGAGGATTTTTTTATGGCTTAACTAGGTTATGCCTATTTGTCGAATCTTTGCATGCACCTTCAGTTGATGCTCACTCCTCCCGAGATCTCTTCACGCTGCCATTTGCACGTCCGTTGATGTGCATGTCATCCCTCATGATCCTCACTTGCGGGTTTTCAAACCCTCTTTCATGGTATCAAAGCGGATCTTGTGGATCTGTGCACTCATTGGCATTTCTATGCGTGTTTTCCGGCTTCCGGCGTGATATTCAAGCTCTCATGCGTGTGTCGTAATGGATATTCCGTTCGTGTGTTTATTGCATTGATTTCAGGCATTTTCATACCTTTGTTCGTGGGTTCTTGGTTCACGATTTTTGGTTCATGGTTTCGATTTTTCCAAATTCTGCATATGACTCGGGGCTCGGCATTTGGTGTTTTGCATTGTTTTGTGCATGGGTTCCTTGCTGCTCGCATTCGGTTGATGGTTTTGTGCTAATTTACATTGGTTCACCATTACCTGCAACCTGCTTAAGCCAGACATTGTTCACTATGGAGTATTTCCACTCGTGGAGTAGCTCCAACACGTATTTCCTGGGTTTGAAATGTGTTTGGCACGTTTTTGTTGTAGCCTATGTTTTTCCCTATTGGCTTGTGGTTTCTGTTATCACCGAATCACAGCACCCCTAAGCATATACTTGAACTCACAGTGTGATTGGATAACATGGGTACTATGTCCAAGTTGTGGGACTTGCTACTTGAGATAGACCTCCAGAGAAAGATGGTTCTTGCTCCTAAACTACCTGCCACAATCTACTCTAATGCAGGATAAGCTAACTGTTCTAATCTAAATTTCCAAGGGACCAGGGAGAGAGAATACATAAAATGAAAGCCTACACTAAAGGGGTGATACACTAGAAAAGGAGGGTCTGAGAGTAATGTCCAAATGTGTGAAATACAGAGGCAAAGTGCACACTAGAAGAGGTGATGACAGTTCACCATAATCTAGCAAAATACATTCACAACGATATTCCAAGCATACACAATGTTAATGAATCCCTGCAAGAACATAATAAATAGACACAATATTCTTATAGAAAGATTAAAGGGGCAAGAAGAATGCAAGAAAACACAGCAGGGGAAGATACATCCACAAACTGATATTTTATTGCTTCATGATATGCACAGTTCAGTCTATTACAAGATAAGGGCCTGGATCACCATGCAAGGAGTCCACTACAAGGGCCTGCAACACACTAGCTTCACAAAGAAATTTTGGCAGAGCTTTGCTACCCAAAAACTCTCTCTTTTACAATGAGCCCAACACTCCAATTTATAGAAAAATGAGAAGGAAAAGAGAAGGAAAATGGAAATCCCGAAATCTGTCCTTCAACCACCTGTAAGAGGCATTAAATTGAGTGAAATGGTTATACATTACTTGAAAAAGGATCCCCATATTGTCCCATGTGCTGCAGCAGAGAAAGAATGATGACCATGCCTCTTAATTGCACTCCCAAACTACCAAATAAAACACATTCGAACCCGGCCACGTTTCCTTAAAAAAATCATTCAATTCCTGATCAAATCCAGAATTTATTGATTTTGGTGCATCGGGCTCAGAACTGCGATTCCAACGGTACCAATTTTGTGCGATTTTGTTGAGAAATGCAAAAGTTATGGCCTTCTGAGTGCGGGCAGCTATTTTGGGTCTGGCAGCGTTTTCTGTCATTTGACGGGAATGAGCATTGATTGACTGGAGCCGAATATGTTTATTTTATTTAAATATATCTACCCTCATTAAAATAAGAAATCTAGTTTTTGTGGCGTAGAGGACATCGTGCTCATTCCAGAAAGTCCAATTTTGTGAAAATCGGAGCTCGAGTCAAAAGTTATGGCCGTTTGAAGTTCCACGGGTCAAATGTTGACTTGTCTCCTCTGCCTTCCGCCGCTTCGGCTTTTCGCGTCCCGCGCGTCCCTTTGTCCCATTTGGCCCAAAGGCTGAAGTTCCTTGTTTCGCCGGTTCGGCGGTTCGTGTTTTTCCCGCAAGGCCCCAAAGCTGTTTTGCCTTGACTCATTTCGCCCGGTTCGGCCGGTTCACGTACTTTTGTCCCACGCGTCCCAAGGACCACTGGACTAGGACTTAGCCATTTTTCATGATTTTTTCTGGCCCGAGCTTGTTTTTTATGCAATTTTTTACATTTTCTCAGAACTTGCTCTCTTCTACTTGGACAGGGGAGTTAGAAAAATATGAGGGGACCCTAGAAACATGAACTTTCACCCTGAATCAATATAATTGCTTGGGACTAAAGAATTTGATGCATGTTATCAAAATTTACCTTGGGGGTGAATTTTGGATAACGATTTTCTTGTGCATCTCATGGTGCGTAAATCCTCTATGCTGATTCAAATTGCACTGGCCTCCTTCAACGGCTCCACGACTGCAGAATAGCTCCGGCTCAACCGCATCTGCTCCAATGTGCTCCCTTTCTCCAAAGCATGTATTTCCTTGCATTTTGTGGCCCTTTTGTCTCGGTGCTCATGTTCAACATTTCCTAGAGCTTTGGATTTTTTTACCCTGCACACCCAAAGACAACCCTTTTTCGGATTTTTGGCATTTTTGGTTGTTTGGGTCTTCTCCGGCTTCTACCCGGTACTCGGACCTCTAGAACATGGCTTCAACACCTCTAGCTCCTTCCACCAAAGTTATAAAACGTTTTTTGCATTGTGGTTACAAAAAATGTTTTTTCTAACTGCATGTGCTCCAGCGTTTCTTCTGCATTGGAAAAACGTTTTTGCATTGGTAAAACATTTCAGCTTGCTCCCACGCTCAGCTCCAACTCCTTGCACCATGTGGACACCAACAACTCAGCCTGCAGCACCTTCCAGCTCACCAACACAGCACGTGGACCCTCCAATCTGCCACGTGGGCTTCCACAGCTCGGTCAACAGCCATCTCCATCAATGTGGGCCCCCACACACTCCTTTTCACCTTATTTTTTAATGTTTTAGGGTGTTAAAAAAATAAAACATTTCATTTCATGGCATGTAATAATCATTTAGGTTGTTTTTGGCTTGTAATTTAATCCCCTCCTACGAGTGTCAAAGACGGAGGGTGAGGTCCGGGGTTGGCAGGAGGCTAATCCCCCCTCGCAGTCAAAACAAACCCCTACTAAAATTTGATGCCATTTCCAACGAGTAGTCACACGACACCCTTTGCACCCATTTAGAGCACTTTTTTAATGCGTTTGCAGCATCTAGTGTATTTTTCCATCAGTTGTAGGAATCATTTTAATGCTATAACTTTTGACTCGTTGCTCATTTCTGAGCACTTCCTTGGTCACAATCTGATTGCATGATTCTTCACACACTACGTGATGAAATTTCAAATTTTGCAAACTCACTACTTTTTTAAAGTGTTGCATTCTGGGGGGTTGCTTGTACTCTTGGGTTTTCACACACGAGATGCATTATCGGTCGAGTCGACGTCTTGCTTTTGTGCACCTTACATCTTGCATTTTTTCATCATGGAGAGTGCTCTTTCCAGGACGTGAGTTTCGTAGGATCACCTTACTGCCTTCGCCACTTCTCACCGGGAGAGAGACCTATTCATTCTAGCGTGCTTCCATGGGGCGTTACTTGATTATGAGGGTCTTTCGGCCTTCTTAATTGGGCAGTTCCTACACCTGCTGATCATCATCATCTGGAGGACTTCTTTGACACTTGTGACCATGTTTTTGGTCACATGATGATGCATGTCTCTCATTCTCTCCGGTTTCACATGGCAGATTCAAATCCATGTCACCATGTCTGGAGCATTCTTCGATCCTTATATGGAGACCCTTCACACATCTTGCGTCATTGTTGTTGCTGCTGATTCAGTTGTCTCCTCCATTTCTTCATGTGATGACAGTTCCACTAACACAGGCTCGCTTGGTTCTACTTCTGATGACGAGGATTGTGCATCCGCTTTTGATGTCAAGAGTACTACAAAGGACTCTTCTCCTCTTTCTCTCCTTTATTCCGAGACATTGTTGTCACCCCCACATCTCATCATATATTGAGCAGACTCCTACTTAATCTGACACCATCATTACACCAGCCTCCTTTCCACTTCCAGTGTGTGAGGCCCCTTTCACTCCTTACCTTCATTGGATGACTCATACCTATAATACATCGCTCTTGTTTTTTGAGCCCCCTCATTGGGGCAGTATACGCCTGACCTTAGTTGCTTTTCATAGAGTCTACTTGTGATGCACTACAGGTCCCTCATCCATCTACTGGTGTTTCATAAGATTTCATCATCTCTGTTGTTGGGAGTTCCCATTCAGGAACTCTTACCA
Source organism: Taxus wallichiana var. yunnanensis (assembly GCA_018340775.1). Lineage (NCBI taxonomy): Eukaryota > Viridiplantae > Streptophyta > Pinopsida > Cupressales > Taxaceae > Taxus > Taxus wallichiana. Next base: position 209,168,750 of record CM031241.1, read on the forward strand.
CTTCCACTTTTCCGGAGACCTTCATTGATCCACCCTTGCTTGTGGATCCATTTTCTATTGTGGGGGATGTTTTGTTGCCTTCAAATCACGTGGACATCCTCTCTGTGGGTGTTCCTCTTCACTCGACAGATTCTACACATGTGGTATTACCTTCGGTTCCTTGGTACTCACTCGCTAGACCTATGTCACACTTCCATGCACCCGAGACTTAGAGTTCTTCATGTTGCTTACCTTGATTTCCTTTGTGGAGTGGGCGGACTTCCAGCACATCATTTTTGTCCTTCCTAAGGGCAGGCACACAGTTTGTTGTGGGTGGCTCTTCTTCAGTCCAGAGGCAGAGGATCTCGTCATCGAAATTATTTGGGAGACTTCATAGCGCTGCAGAGTTCGAGATCCGTCCATGACATCTTCTTCCTTCCTCTCATCTCCCTCTTCTTCACTCTTCTTCTTCTTTCCAAGAGATTGCCTCTTTGTACATGGATACCTTTTCAGGCTCGCTCAAATCATGTCAGGGACCCATATTTGGCATCTTTCTTAGATTAGAGAGTGTTTTTTTCTCTTGTGGTGGATTTTTTTCCCACTGGGTTTTCCTTAACTTCTTGGGACTTCTTTCTTGTGCATAGGTACCTCATCAGGCTTTGTCTGGGACCCATTTCTCGTTTTTGACTTGGCACCCCATCCTAAGTTATGATGAAGGGGGTGTTGGTGTGTGTATTTTCCACATCATTAGGTGAGTCATCTCACTTAGGTGATATCGTAGGTCCATGTGTCATTTAGGGGCCATTATTAGATTCTCTTACACGTCAGTGCGTCAGTGTGTCAGTGCGTCAGCACGTCAGTGCGTCAGTGCATCATATGTGTCATTGGGAGTTACACTTCTATTTTGGGAATGTAACTCCCCCTCTCTACTCGAGTTGTCATGATTGCAGCATTGGGGTTACTCAACACCTCCTATATGTACACATCTTTTGATCTATGAGATAGAGGAGAGTTTTATGGCTTAACCTAGGTTCTTCCCATTTGTCGAATCTTTGTATGCACATTCGGTTGATGCTCACTCCTCCCGAGATCTCTTCACGCTATCGTTCACACGTTCGTTGATGTGCACATCGTCCCTCATGATCCTCTCTTGCAGGTTTTCAAACCCTCTTTCACAACAAGAATGAATAACCCATATAGAAAGATAATTTTGTTGAATATCGAGGTACAAAAAACTAATTTTTAAAACAAATAATCCTCCTATATAGGGACCTACTATTTTTAGTAAGACATTAGAAAGAGGAGTTTCAATGGAATTAAGATGAACAATGGTCATCTAGAAGGACACATTGAGTGATAAGAGACAAAAATGGTGAAAAATAGTCATTTACTAAAATTAGTAAACCCCCTCTTTAAGTGTAGGATATTTTTCAAGGAATCATGAAATTAAAGTTTGTAGGAGTTAAAAAAGTTAATGCTCTCTCCTCAAAGATGGAGAAGTGGGGGACAACAATGTCACCCAAATACATCTAGAAAATCTTAAATTATGAATGATCAGTCATCTAAGGGATCAAATTGAGGAGAAGGTGTTCTTGAGCATGTTGTATGTAGCGGATGGTCACCTGTATATGCGTATAGAGCATTGATTTGGTGTTTGCATGCTCACACCACTATGAACTTAAGACAAGATCCATTAGGGTGGATAATATCTTGCCTATGGTAGTGAGCTCTCCCAAGGCTATCTCATGTTCCATAAAAATCCCTACCTAGAGAAACATGTTCGTCATCTAGAAAGAAAGGGTTGTGAATGAATTCAATAACAACAATACCTACTGTACGGTCTTGTTCTTGGATCATGGTTAAATTTAGGTAGGAAGCATCCTAGAGTGCCAAAATATCTCTCACAGAGCTATTTCAAGAGGGATATTGAGATGAAATCTCGTTTCTTAGTTAGGTGATGGGAAAATAGAACATGAGATATTTCCAAGAGTGGATTACACATCTCATACTGACAATAATTTATGGGAAGAAGAATATTGACTAGGGAAAGATCATAAGTGATAACTTATACCACTAGTGGCTCCATTTCTTAGCCTAAAAGAATGTTTTCGTGATTTCTTAATTGGTATACCTTCTTACATCTTGAGATTGTTCACATGCATAGCCCTCACACAAAATATCTCTTCCAAAACACCAGTAGTTGAGAATCACCCAAAGTCAGTGGTGAAAGAAATCAATAGGCATTTCATCCATGCTAATGATTCCTTCACAATGTTAATCATCAGGAATCTTGAAGGTAAATTACATTTGAGGATGCTACTATAAGCTTGGAGACATCATTGATCAAGAGATATGGCTCACTCTTCATCTAATTCTACACTTTTTCATATATTCGGGTTTTGGTTGCAATCATGGCCCATTAAGGTGACCTCGGTACCTTAGTGGCAAGATAGAAATGTTTGAACTTTGTAGAAAATATGCATGTGCATAGTAAACTCAAAAATTTGAAAATGAAGGCTCTATTTCCCCATCTCACTAGGATTCTTCACCTACAAAAGTACAAATGATGCATCACACTTAGAAGAGGCCTTCACACCCTTTAGCTTTCTTTTTACACCCCAAGGACTTATTTTAACATCCGAGTTGATCTATATACTTTCCATCTTTAAGAGTCACATCATGCTCAGTAGGTTGAGGATAATTGGGAAAATTTTGCATATGATTTCAATTTCGGGAAAGAGATTACATGAGGATGACCATTGGTGAAATAAAAAATTAAATATTTCATTGGTATGAATAAAGTATTCAAGTTTATGGTACAAGGCTATATGCTTTAGAGTAATAGGAAATGAAGGATTCTCCTTTGCCTCCAGTGAATTGGAGCATGCGTGAGTTAGGAGACATTGCTAAGAGGACAGAAGTGGTGATCAAAGAACAAGAGAATGGTTTTAGAATAAGAAGGATTTCACCCTCAATTCTGGAACTTTCTTCATATTCAAGAGACATGTATCACATCATTCATCAAAAATTTCATGGAGGTAATGAGTTATCACCTAATCACAACACCCTATGATTTTCACAAGTGTGTGTTCTTGAGCTCACGATGTGACTAGGTAACATGGGCACTATCTCCATGTTTTGGGACTTGCTACTTGAGATAGACCTCCAGAGAAATCTGGTTCTTCTTCCTATTCCTAGTGCAAGATAGCTCTCTTTGAAATGAAGCTACTAACTATCTCTAACGTATAATTTCCAAGGGACCAGGAAGAGAGAGAAATAAAATGCAAATGAAGGAGAACTACACTAAAGTGGTGATGCCCAAAAATAAGGGTATGAGAATGATCCCCAATGTGTGAAAATCAAAGCAAGGATTCAGATTAGAGAGGGTGATAAGAGTTCTCCATAGTCTAATAACCAAACTCACAACACATTTCCATGCAAACACAATATTAATGAATCCCTGCAAGAGCATAAAATAGAAACAATATATTTTCTATGAGATTGAAGAGGAAAGAAGAATGGAAACAAACACAAATAGGGAGAATACATCCATAAAATTGCATTTATTGCTTCAATTATATGAAAAGTTCAAGCTATTATAAAATAAAGGTATGGACCACCATGCAAGGAGTCCACTACAAAGGCGTGCAACACATTGTCTTCATAAAACCAAAATGAAAGAGTTTTGTTACTAAAATCATTCTTGTTTTTTTACAATGAGCCCATTTATAGAATTTTGAGAGGAGAGAGAGAGGATGAAATTCCTGAAATTCACTTTCCAACCAATTTCAAGTCATGATAAATGAGTGTGGATGGTGATTTTGAACCTACAAAATAAATCTCAAGGTGTCCCATAACTTGCAACAGTGAAAGAATGATTTCCCATGCTCCTTAAATGCCTCTCCAACATATTTCCATCAACCAAATAGAACTAGGATTGTTTTCCTTAAAAACCGCCATAAAAAATTCATTAATTTCTATATTTATTGAATTTTTTGCATTGGGATCAAAGCCATAATTCCAACCAGACCAATTTTGTGAAAATCCATCGAAAATTGGTCCAGTTATGATCCTCCGAGTAATACCAGCTATTTTGAGTTTTCTAGGCATTTCTTGTAATACACGGGACTGGAGGTTCAATTCTTAGAGATAGAGACGTTTCTTTTATTTACACCCACCTTCCCTTATTAAAAATAAGAAATCTAGTTTTGGTGGGATTTCATCTGCATGTGATTCCTTCACAATGTTCATCATCGTGTCTCTTGAATGTAAATTACATTTGAGGATGTCGCCATAAGTGTGGAGACATCCTTGATGAAGAGATATGGCTCACTCTTAATCTAATTTTCCAATTTTTCATATATTTAAGTTTTGGTTGTAATCACACCCCGGTAAGGTGACCTCGATACCTTAGTGACCGGATAACAATGTTTTAGATGTGTAGAAAATAGATACATGTGCATAGTAAACTCAAAAATTAGAAAATGAAGTACCCCTTTCCCTACCTCACTAGGATTCTTCTCCTACAAAATTACAAATGATTTCGTACACCCTTGAGCTTTCATTCATACACCCTAAGGACTGATTTCAACATCCGAGTTGATCTAGATATTTTCCATCTCTAAGAGTCACACCATGCTCCATATGTTGAGGATAACTGGGAAAATTGTGCATATGATTTCAATTCTTATAGATGGAGACGTTTCTTTTATTTTCACCCATCTACCCTCATTAAAAATAATAAATCCATTTTTGTGGCATTTCATCCACGTGAATGATTCCTTCACAATGTTCATCATCGGGACTACGGAAGATAAATTACATTTGAGGATGTCACTTTGTAAGTGTGGAGACATGCTTAATCAAGAGATATGGCTCACTCTTCATCTAATTCTCCACTTTTTCATATATTTGGGTTTCTGGTTGCAATCAAGCCCCATTAAGGTGATCTTGTTACCTTAGTGACAAGATAACAATGTTTCTTATTTGTGAAGAAAACATATGCACGTGCATAGTAAAATCAAAAATTAGAAAATGAAGGCTCTTTTTACCATCTCGGTAAGATTATTTACCTACAAAAGTACAAATGGTGTATCACACTTGGAAGTGGCTTTCAAACCCTTGAGATTTCATTTTTACACCCCAAGGAATGATTTTAACATCTTAGTTGATCTAGATACTTTCCATCTCTAAGAGTCACACCATCATCCGTAGGTCGAGGATAAGCGGGAAAATTTTGCATATTATTTCAATGTCAAGGAAAGAGACTACATGAGGATGACCATTGGTGAAATAAAAAAGTAAATGTTTCCTTGGTATGAATAAGGTACATTCAAGTTAATGGTACAAAGCTATATGCTTTAGAGTACATGGAAGTGATGGCTTCTTCTTTTCCTCCAGTGAATTGAAGCATGCGTGATTCGAGAAAACATTGCTAAGAGGACATAAGTGGTGATCAAAGAACAAGAGAATGGTTTCATAATAAGAAGGATTTCACCCTCACTTATAGAAATTTCAGCACACTCCAGAGATATGTAACACATCATTCATAAAAAAATTCGTGGAGGTAACTATTATCACCAAATAGTAACACCCTCTGGTTTGTACAAGTGTGTGTGTTTGAGCTCACGATGTAACTAGGTAACATGTGTACTATATCCAAGTTTTGGGACTTGCTACTTGATATAGACCTCTAGAGAAAGATGGTTCTTGTTCCTAATCCTAATGCAATCTAGCTCTCTTGAGATGAAGCTACTATCTCTTACCTACTGATTTTTAAGGAAGGCGGGAGAGAGAGAAATAACATGCAATCTGAAGGAAAACTACACTAAAGAGGTGATGCAATAAAATAAGGGTATCAGCATAATCCCTAATGTGTGAAATTGGAAGCAATAATGAATATTAGAGAGGGTGATAACATTTCTCCATAGTCTAATAACAACACTCATAACACATTTCCATGTAAAAACAATAACTATGAATCCACTGAAAAAGCATAAAATAGGTAAATTATTATATTTGCAATGAGATTGAAGAGGCAAGTAGAATGGAAAAAACACATCAAAGGAAGATACATTGAAAAAATTGCATCTATTGTTTCATTGATATGCACAGTTCAATATATTATAAATTAGAGGCCTAAATCACCATGCAAGGAGTCCACTACAAATACCTGCAGTACATTGGCTTAACAAAACCAAAATGACAGAGTTTTGGTACTAAAATAATTCTTGTTTGTTTACAATGAGCCCAACAGTCCAAATTATAGAATTATGTGTGAGAGAGAGAGAGAGAGAGGATACAATTCCTGAAATTCCCTTTCCAACCAATTACAAGTCATGATAAATGAGTGTGGTTGGTAATTTTGGACCTGCAAAATCAATCTCAATGTGTCCCATAACTTGCAACAATGAAAGAATGATTGCCCATGCTCATTAAATGCTTCTCCAACCACTTTCCAACAAACAAACAAATTTGGGCTCGTTTTCTTTAAAAATTACAATCAAAACTTCATCAATATCTGCATTTCTTAACTTTTATGCATCGGGCTCGAGCCACAATTCCAACAGACCAATTTTGGAAACTCCTTTGAAATTTGTTTGAGTTATGACCCTCTTAGTAATCACAACTATTTTGAGTTTGTGAAGCATTTCTTGTAATTCAAGGACTGTGGATTCAATTTTTAGAGTTGAAGACGTTTATGTTATTTTCACCCATCTACCCTCATTAAAAATAAGAAATCCAGTTTTGTGCCATTTCATCCAAATGAATGATTCATTCACAATGTTCATCATCAAGAATATGGAAGGTAAATTTCATTTGATGATGTCGCCATAAGTTTAGAGACATCCTTGATCAAAAGATATGGCTCACTCTTAATCTAATTCTACACTTTTTCATATATTTGGGTTTATGGGGTGCAATAGCGACCCATTAAGGTGACCTCAGTACCTTATTATCTAGATAGAAATGTTTGAGTTGTATAGAAAATAGATTCATGTGCATAGTAAACTCAAACATTAGAAAATGAAGGCTCTCTTTCCCCATCTCACTAGGATTCTTCACCTACAAAAGTAAAAATGATGCATCAAACTTTTGAGAGGACTTCGCACCCTTTATCTTTCATTCATACACCCCAGGAACTTTTTTCAACATTTGAGTTGAAATATATACATTCCATCTCTAAGATTAACACCATGCTCGTAGGTCGAGGATAACTTGAGGGAAAATTGTGCATATGATTTCAATGTCGGGAAATAGATTGCATGAGGATGACCATTGGTGAAATAAAAATTAAATGTTTCCTTGGTATGAATAAGGTATTCAAGTTTATGGTAAAAAGCTATATGCTTTAGAGTACAAGGAAATGAAGGCTTCTCCTTTTCCTCCGGTGAATTTAAGCATGTGTGAGTTAGGAGACATTGCTGAGAGGACAGAAGTGGTGATCAAAGAACAAGAGAATGGTCTCATAATAAGAAGGATTTCAACCTCACTTATGGAAGTTTTAACACACTCGAGAGACAAGTATCACATCATGCATCAACAAAATTTTTGGAGGTAACTGTTATCAACGAATCACAACACCCTCTGATTTGTACAAGTGAGTGTGTTGGAGCTCACAGTGTGATTGGGTAACATGGTTACTATATCCAAGATGTGGGACTTGCTACTTGAGATAGAATTGTAAATAAAGTTGGTTCTTCTTCCTACTCCTAGTGCAAGTTATCTCTATTGAAATGAAGCTACTAACTATCTCTAACCTACAATTTCTAGGGGATAAGGAGACGAGAGAAATAACATGCAAATGAAGGAAAAATACACTACAAAAGTGATGCACAAAAATAAGGGTATGATAATGATATCCAATGTGTTAAAATGGAAGCCAGGATGTAGATTAGAGAGGGTGATAAGAGTTCTCCACAGTCTAATAACAACACTCACAACACCTTTCCATGTAAACACAATAACAATGAATCCTTGCAAGAGCATAAAATAGACACAATATATTTGCAATGAGATTGAAGAGGCAAGAAGAATGCAAATAAACACAAGCAAAGATACATCCACAAACTTTAATCTATTGCTTCATTAATATGCACTGATTATAGCTATTACAAAATAAAATCCTTGATCACCATGCAGAGATTCCACTCCAAAGAGCTTGACACATTGGTCTCACAAAACCAAAATGATAGTGTTTTGTTACTAAAATCATTCTAGTTTTTTTCCTACAATGATCCCAATCTGTTTTTATAGAATTTTGAGAGGAGAGAAAGAGGATTTAATTCCCAAAATTCCCTTTCCAACCAATTGCAAGTCATGATAAATGAGAGTGGATGGTGATTTTTTACCTACAGAAGCAATCTCAAGGTGTCCCATAACTTGCAGTAGTGAAAGAATGATTGTTGATGCTCATTAAATGCTTCTCCAACCACTTTCCAACAACCAAACAAAACTTGGCTTATTTTCCTTAGAAATCACCATCAAAACTTCATCAATTTCTATATTTCTTGAATTTTGTGCATTAGGCTCGAGCCACAATTCCAATAAGACCAATTTTGTGAAAATCCATTTAAAATTTCTCCAGTTATGACCCTCTCGATTAATCACAAATATTTTGAGTTTCTTTAGGAGTTTCTTATAATACATGGGACCTGGGGTTCAATTCTTAGGGCTAGAAGCGTTTCTTTTATTTTCACCCACCTACCTTCTTTAAAAATAAGAAATCCAATTTTTGTGGAATTTCATCCTTGTGAATGATACCTTCAAAATTTTCATCATCAAGTCTCTAGAAGGTAAATTGCATTTGAAGATGTCGCCATAAGTGTGGAGACATCCTTGATCAAGAGATATGGCTTACTCTTCATCTAATTCTCCACATTTTCATATATTCGGGTTTGGTTGTAATCACGTGCCATTAAGGTGACCTCGATACGTTTGTGACTAGATAACAATGTTTGAATGGAATAGAGGATGTTGAGACCTTTAGAAAAGTTGAATTTTGTCAAAATCGAGTTTTAGATCAAAATTTAAGCCTTTTTAAGATCAGGGTCAGGGTGTTCCATGTGGGCTCTCACAATCAGTATTAAAACATTTTCCATTTACATTGTTCTATTTCAGGACTTTGGGGAACTTGTGGCCTTTGAGTTACAATGGCCGCATGGGATGGGACTTGAGTTATTCATGATGCACTTTGCCTCCTTTAATGGGAGGCAATTTCACTGCTGCGAGAACTCATTTCCACGTGGTACCTAGAATAATCGGGTCCCTCAAGCCTAGAAATTTATTCTCACCCACACAACAATAATCCAATGCCTCCTTTATTGTGCAAAAATTTTGGGTTCATAAGGAACTCACATCCCTATGATACTTGGACTATTTGAGCCCCGAACATCCACATTTTCTACAATACATTTTCAAATCGGGAAATTCGGGACTACAAGGAACTCATGGCCCGATGGAACTGGACCGACTAGATCATAGAGACCATATTTACCTGCAAATAATTTATTATTTAGCATTTCTAACCCAAGTCAAGGGCGAGGAACCCTAGTTACGTGTGCGGGCATTCCACCCGTAGCCCCCAAACCCGCAATACATAAAAATAGTCCTTTTCCCCATTTCTCCAAATTTTTAGCAAATTTTTACTAACTCAGATTTTTCTTGAATAGGGGAGTTAGAGAAAAGAAAAGGGAGGCTGAAAAATCCAATTTTCTTTTCATCATTTCGCCTATTCAAGTTTAAAGAAATTATGTAAGTTATAGAATTTACCTTTGGGGTAAATTTTTGATAACAATAACTTTTAGCTCAGGCCACTTCGAAGGAAGTTAGAACCGTAAGGTAATAGAATCGGGAACACCTAGCTATACTATTTTACAAAAAAATCGAAACAGAAAAACATCTCATAGTATAAGTGCAAGTCAAATAAAATGATCCAGTCTGAATTTCAGCTCCCGAACTACGTTAGAATGTTTTACCCCCTACTATCACTCTTTCCCCTCTTACGTAAGAGACACCCCTTTCACGAGTAAGAGATGATAAAAATTCGATTTGAGATCCCAAGGTAAGTGATATGTTTCCTCGGATGAAGGAAATGATTTAGAAAGAGGCTCATACCATCTAACAAGTCACGATCATGATCTATTAGCCATAACGTCATTGGAAAAAGGAAAGGAGAAGAAATTTTCTCAAGCGATCTATCATTTTTTGTGTTGCGCTACAAAAAAACATTATGTGGAAGTTTTAAACCGAAGGTGATCAATCCAATGGAAGAAATGACATTAGAAGATTACGAAATGATTACCATTCCATTGGGCGTGGCCACTCATGACGGAGATGAGTACATGTTTCAAGAGTCTTCCACTCACCTCATTATGAGGAATCAAGAATACAAAAAGAATATTTATCATTTCAAAGATCAAGTATAGCTACTCTCCTTATACATGCAACATCTCATAAACCTAATTTATTCATCAATCCCAATTAAAGAAGTAACTCCAATAAGCATCATTGATTGAGAGTCATTTACTCATATTTCACCCCATGTAAACTATTGGATCGACCACGACCCCGTATAGAAGGAACCTGAGAAAAATCATTTAGATATTACAAATTGATCAAGAGGGACTCAACATTAGAAGTAGTGGAGGCCAAGAAAGGTTAAAGGACTAGCGCAAAATAAAATGACTCTATCGGGCCATTTCCACATCCTAAATCCACGCTCCAAGTTACAAGAAGACTCAACTATGAGATAGCGAGGTCGAGAGAAGAAGGAGCGATGATACAAAGGAAATAGAAACAAGAAAGGTAATAAATGGTAAAGATCGAAGTCCCCGGGCTTGAAACAGTTCAGGAAGAAGCCCAAAAATGACTAAGTATGGAGGAGGAAACGGAAGAGATCACGTGTCCTAACGACACTTCTCCAAAATTGAATCTAGAAGGGGGAGCTCAAACTTGCGCAACCTCACCATGTAACCCAAAGCTTAAGAATTAAGAGGGATCGTTGAAAAGTCCATAGATCAGTGGAGGCTGACAAGTGTCAACTCGACGATCCTTGAAAGGCAAACTTTGAGCTAGGTTTTCAAACAAGCATGACCTGCCTCCATGTTATTCCAATAGAGCCGCGTTAATTGAATAGTCAATGCACAAACAAGCCAGCAAAGGCTGCCAAGTGTCCTAATGGTGCTGATTCATGAGTTAAATAGAGAAAAGGTTTCCAAACAAGTGCCGAATGACACGTTCCTAGAGGAAAGCAGCGTTGAGGAAAATGTTGGTTATTTACCCCTTGTTATCTCAAAAGGTGTAAAAGTTGCAAAATGGCCCGTAACTCTTCCCAAGAAAAAAGTCAGCGTTAGAATCCAAGTCAAAGCCAAGGCGTGGAGTTGGAGGGAAAGGTGAAATTTTTTCTTTCGTTCAAAGGGAAAAAGATAAATTCTGAGACCCACATGCCCAAATTTTTGTTCTAATCCGGATGCCACGTGTCCAAACCAAAAGCGGGATCCATTTTTCAAATCGTTTTCCCACCCATTAGTATGGATTCGATACAAACTTCAAAGGGGCATATCTTTCAACTCAGGGATCGAAATATTTCTAATCTGACACCATTGAAAATATCTCAACCTCACCTATGCCATGGAGGTCTGAAACTTTAATTTTGAGGAGGTTAGGTAAAGGAAAATGGAGGAAATGTCTTCGGGCCTTCAATGTAGGATCCATCTGTCTCAACAACCAGATTGGATTCGATCTGTTTCTGCCATTTCCTCTTCTTTCAAGGTGCCGAATCAAGGATTCATGTAGTAAAGATGGATTTGGGGCATATTTTATCAGAAGCATTAACAACAGTGGTTGAGCTTTAACCTACTTTTCCCACTTCTCTGTCTCATTCTTCTCTGTGATCAAATCTATAACTATAGGGAAAGGATTCATTGTAAAGGGTTGGACACTATTTGTTTTGCGGGATCCCTTCTCCTTATAGAAAGGGAATTTATGGGGTTTAGGCCTTCCATTAAAATTGTAATACATTTCTGCCTTTTGGCTACTTTGTAATCAACTATATCAATCCACAGAGCAATAAAACATGTCTATGATCAATCTTAGATCCTTTCTTGTCTCTTTTGCTTCCATTTGGTCTTCCATTATAGATCTGGCTATCTATGCTTGTTTATTGTATGCATTTTGTTGGTTTGTGTCTATAGGAAAAATAAGTGTTCATCATTCCTTTGGTGCATCACTTGGTAGTTCAGTTATTTCTCATTCCTTATACTCTTTTACCCTTGTCTCATTGGCAAGTTTTAGCCTCTCACGTATGCACCAAAATAGAGGAATAAGGAACCAACCTTTAATTTGGAGAACTTTTCAATTTTTGCAAGGTCCCACACCTTAGGGAAAGTTCAATCTTATGTAATCACACCAAATGATCCTGCCTTAGAAAATCAGACCTATATAACTCATTTGGGGGTGTTGTGATTTCACACTAATAGTTTTGGGAAGCCCGGTGGGACAGAGAGAAGTCTTCATCTTATTACAGTAAGAATTGTTGTACACTCTCTATGATTCTAGCTTTTAAAAAGTATTAAAATTTTACATCTGGAGACTCCAACAAAGGAAGAATCTGCTGGTTTCAGCAGCCCAAGCTTGGGAGATTCATGAGAAAAACCCAATCTAGAGCAAGGAAATAAGTTATATTTGAATACTTGCGTCTATCCCTAGGAAGAGAAAGGAGAGGAAGAAGAGTTCAGAGGTCTCCATCTCCACCAAGTAGAACCTTTTCAACGCCTCCACTGCAAGGCCTTTCTTTCGGTTTGTACAGGGTTATTAGGCCAATTAGAATGGCACAATCAAATCCATATGTGAACTTCACTGGCGTAGCCCACTCGCCCTAAATGCAAAAATCCATTCCCAATAATAATGTTAAAGAGAATCCCGTATTTCACTAGGGAAAATCAAACTTCTCCTAGTGATCATGTCCAAGATATTGCAAATGTCCATACAATCCATGAGATCCGTGAGATGGAAATTACGGTCAAGTTGTTTTCTTCTTCACTTAAAAGGAAAGCTTTAAAATGGTTCAGGAGTTTTGAGGTAGGATCTATCAAAAATTTGAATCAACTATCCATAGCTCTTCACAACCAGTTTGAGAGAAAGATGATAACTTATATTTACTAGAGAAACTAACAACAATCAAGAGAGCCCCGAAGCGAGTAGGTGATGGAGACTTCAACCTTAGGTTCCAAAGACACTGGGATAGGATTCCAATAGCATTAAAGCTCACTAATGAAGGTGCCTTTTATAGTTTCTTAGGGCTTTAAACTCGACATTTATTTGATGATCAATCGATGGGGAGGACAACCTTACTACTGTAGCCTATAGCCTTTCCATTTGGGTGAGAAGCACTTTATTCAAGCTGGTAAAATCACTCCTAGGCTATCCATGCCTCTGCGTACCACGAGTTAGGAAACCCGAGACACTAGCCAAATGCCTATGCTTGCTCCTATACCCACCCCCAAGAGTCAAAGCTCGGTTGAAGCTTCCACTTCATCATCTAACACCTCTAAAGAGCTTTAGGAAGTGCTGAAGAAACTTCAAAACTTGGGAAATGAGCTAGTGACCATCAAAAGACAGAGGCTCAAAGTTCAAGGCCATATCAACCCCAGGCTCAATATCAAGCTTGACCCTAGTACTAGAAGAATAGGCCACCACCTCGGTGATCGTAAATCAAATCCAGAACTAGGGACAACCCCAATCTGCTAGACCTTTTAGGTCTTATGACCCGAATGCAACTTCAACATCAAGGAATTGGTTTCGTGCACAAAACAATATGGCACAAGAATATTATTGGTGTTTTCCATGAAGTTAGCCACATAACCAATCAATGTGTTTTAATGGTACTCTAAATCAGGCTTTGATGGTGCAAACCATTATGTTTCCACAAGAACCTGGCCAAGAGGGAGATCAACCAAGGAGCACAACAAGGTGAACTTCGAGGGGAGACTATGCTTGTCAATTGGCAGGCTAAAGACTTTTGTGGGATGAATCAGCTCCCTCCTCAAAGTGTGGCTGCCAATACACGGTCCAAAAAGAGAAGTATTGGAGAAGGCCAACCACTAAACTCAGGTGAACCTCAACCTTCCATCACTCCACAAGGTCTTGGTGTTCTAGGTGCAGCTCCCAACATGTAGAACCAATCCAAGCCACCTTCTAAATCTAGTCAGGCATCGGTTGTAACAACCCATGTACAAGAAATAAATGTGTCTGGGAAGGGTAGAAAAAAGATAGCTCATTCAATATTATTGAGAAAATGAAGAGGACAAGTGTGAACATTTTGCTATGGGAGTCACTGGACATTTTGGTGCAGAGGGATCTGTTGTAGACTGCCATGCAGAATTGGTCAAGTTCAAATCAACCTCATAACCAGCAAGAGAGAGTGATTTCCAATGGAGTTCAACCTAAGAGGAACCAAGGAGAACAACAAAATAAGAACACGAGACATCCTCCATTCTATGTCTCATTCATTATTAGAGACAAATTAGTTCAAAATTGTATGATTGATTCTAGGGTTAGTAGTTTTGTAATGCCCAAACAAATAGCTAATCAGTTGGGTCTCCAATATGAAGTCATCTCTCGAGGAGTAGTTCAATTAGATGGGACAACCATGACCACTTTGGGAATAATAAAGGATTTGAGTCTCACTCTGCATGCCTTCCCCAATGTGACTATCTTACAAAACACATCCATCATAGATTTTCCACCACATTTTTCTTTGTGTGCATCAGGGACTTCACTGCAAAATTGGAGGCTACTGTCTACCGATTGGTCACATATGATCTTTAGGACAAGGTATGGGGAAAAGGCGATAGTTTGATCTAATACCATTATAGACTATCATATTGAATTTTATTTTCCTAGCCCAATCAATTCCAACTGCTCAACTTTTGATAAAGAAGACCTCCTAAGCACTAATGAAGCAAATACCAAGTTGGGATGTATCCCAGACTTGAATCTAGATGAGTGGGCCAAAAAAAGACATGCTTTTGACCCCTATAAGGAGATGGAAGAATCTAATTTTGGTGTCTACTTTCTACATGAAGAGAATCATCCTCTTCCCCTGACCTAATTAATCTAGAATACAAGGATGACAATGGGGTATGGCAATTGTTCTTTGACATCTCAAGGAGTAGGAAACGAGTTGGAGGAGGAGCTATGATTGTGTCCCCAAAAGGTATGAAATACTATTCTGCCTTCAAATTCCAGTTTTCTTGCTCAAATAACATTGTTGAATATGAGGCTTTGCTCCAAGGTCTTCATTGGGAAAGGAAGCTGGGAATCAAGAACTTGCAAGTGTTGGGTGACTGTGAACTGGTTTCCAATCAAGTCAGAGGAGTTAATGCTATCAAGAATGACCTTCTCAAGAACTACAAGAGTAGGGTATGGGATCTCATGGAGGATTTTGAGGCCTTCAGTATTGTGTCCATACCTAGGAAGGAGAATGAAGTTATTGATAGACTTACAACAGTAGGAGAAACGTCGATGTGGTTGACAACATCAAAAGAGAGAATAAAATCCACATATCCATGTGGTTGTGTTGTGGTGCGATAACAACACATCTTTGGCAGTGTTTGAGAATGATTAGTAGATCATTAAATTTTTGCAAGAAGAAGCTGAATTCTCAGCTAGAAACTAGAGAAAAATAGAGCAGCAATATGGGAATCGAGATAGTACAATTGTATTTAAACAATCTTCCCAAAGGCTTGGTGACACTAGAATCCATTTTCAATCCTAATGATCAGTTTAGAAACCAAAATAGACTAGAGCAGAAGTACGGGAATCATATAGTATAGTTGCATAGAAACAAGCTTCCCAAAGGCTTAGTGACATTGGAATCTATTTTCAATCCTAATGATCATTTCAGAAAGGACAAGGCTAACATACAGATCAAAAGAGAAGATTAGAGTCAATTCTAGTTGGAGAAGAAAAAACACTTCAAATTGGTAAGATGTCCAGTGAGCAAGAAAGGTATGAATTCATACAAATTTGCCTAGAATTTCCAAATGTGTTTGCTAGAAGTTATGAAGACCTAAGAGGGTTCAATCTAAAACTAGCACAACACACAATCGAATTAGATCCACCTTCTCAACACATCAGGTAGACACAAAGACTAGTCAACCCACATATTGAGCCTCTAATGAAGAAGGAGTTAAACAAGCTAATAGAGGCAAGTATCATATTTCCAATTAAACACTCAAGCTGGGTTATAAACCTACTCCCGGTCAGGAAGAAAAATGGATAAATTAGGCTGTGTGTTGACTTCATGGATTTAAACAGAGCCTCCCTCAAATATCACTACCCACTCCCTTCAATGGAGTATATCTTGTAAATAATGTCAGGTCGGAAAGATTATCCCTCCTAGATGGCTACTCAGGGTACAACCAGATCATGGTGAAAGAAGATGATCAATTGAAAACATATTTCACCACCAAATGGGGTACCTATGCCTAAGAGAAAATTCCATTTGGATTATCAGACACTGGATCCAATTTTCAAAGGGCAATGGATATGGCATTCAAGGGGCTAATCAATAAAATAGTGTTGATCTATTTGGATGACATTACAATATTTTCCAAGAATGCAATAGATCATATTTTCCACCTAAGACAGGTGTTCCAATGATGCAGGAGTTTTGGGGTGTCACTGAACCCAAAAAATGCATATTCTTGGCCCATGAAGGCAAGCTTCTAGGCCATATTGTATCAAAGGAAGGATTGGCAATTGACCTAGAGAGAGTTCAAGCAATAAGAGCATTTCCATTGCCAAGTCACAAGAAGGCTCTTCAAAGCTTCTTGGGAAAAATCAATTTTGTCTGCAGGTTTGTTCCAAACTTTGTTGCCCTTGTTAAGCCAATAACATTGATGCTGAAGAAGAGATTAGCATTCAGGTGGATAGATGAATAAAAAGCAAGTTTTTAGGCTATCAAAGAAGACATATCAAAAGCCCCAACTCTTGTAAATCCATATTTTTCCAAGGACTTCATATTGTATGCCTTTGGTGGCAGTGACACAATTTATGCAATCACGGTTCAACATGAGAACAAATAAATATCGAACACCCAATTGCATTCTTTAGTTAGAGTCTGGAAGACTATGAGGTGATGTGCTACTTCATTGAGAAACAGGTCTGGCGGTGATCGGAGGATTGAAGAAGTGTAAGTATTTGGTTTCAAATAACAAAATGCAACTATTGGTCTCCCATGCGGGAGTTAAAGAATTCCTTCTCAAAGCAAGGACTGAATGAAAAATGTGTAGGATGGATCACTCATGTCATGGAATATGACATTGAGATCAAGGTCACCAAGCTAGTCAGTGGGAAAGGGTTGTGTGAACAACTAGCCTTAGGTAACCAAGATGAAACATACAAGTGAGAAGGATGTTGTTCTTTTTCTACAAGATGATCAAGAAGAAGAAAGAAATGATGTACCTACTCCTTATTAGACCCAAGACATGGTGCAATTCTTTCAAATAGGCATGTTTCGCATGATATGGGTAAAGAAAAAGGATACATTTCAGGTTACAGAGCCATCCCATATGTTCTTATTGATGGTGTCTTATTCAAAAGAGACATCAATAGAATTTTCGAGATGCATTGGGACATATCAGGTGGAGAGAGTGCTCCAATAATTCCATGTTGAAGTAGCTGGAGGTCATTTTGATCTAAGAGTGACAACACTCAAAATCATGAAAGCAGGTTATTACGGCCCGAGTTTTTAGTGACCATTACACATGGATCAAAAGGTGCAAGAATTGTGCATTCTTCAAAGGAAAATATAGCCTAACAACACTTTCATTACACCCAATCTCGGTCAACCAACCTTTCATGCAATGGGATTTGACTTCATTGGATTCATCAATCAAAATTAAAGCCGGGGACACAAATGGATTCGATAATGGACAGATTATTTCACCAAGTGGGTGAGGCGGTGGAAATCAAGGAAGCCAATGAGTCTAGTATCCTAGATGTCTATGAAGGGATAATAACCAGATTTGGAGTGCCAACCACCTCATATAATAAAATGCATTAGCATTTATAGGTTCTAAGATCACAAGATGGGCTGTTAAGAATGGGACTTATTTAAGATCTTCATCAAACTATTACCCTCAAGGTAATGGCTAGGATGACCCCACAAACAAGAACATGCTAAATATCATCGAAGAAATCTTGATGAGAATTAGAGGACCTACCACACAAAGCTCAAAATGGCCTTATTGGATGATAAAATAATGCCAAAGAGATCCATAGGTAGCTCTCCATTCAAGCTTGTTTATGGGAAAGAGGTAGTGTTACCTATATCGCTTGAGTTTCCAGCATTGGAGCTCGTAAAGCAATTAGATATGTATGAATTTGAGCCAATGGAGGCTAGGTATGCGGAGCTGATAGAATTAGAAGAAACCAGAGACCACACTCTTCAAGAAATGGAAAAGAATCAGGCCTTAATCAAGAGATGTTTTGACAAGAAGGAAAAAGCAAGGACCTTCTAAGAAGGAGACTTGGTTGTGAAATGGACATAGATTGAGTAAAACCAGGAAGGCATTCCAAGTTTGACGCTATACGAGTGGACCCTATATGATCACAAGGTGAAAAAGTAGCAATGCTTTCCAATCATCCATATTAGAGGGTGAAGAGTTACAAATTCCAAGTGAATGGGATCTATCTTAAACACGATACTAAAAGGGAAGTCTCACCCTATACATATTAGTTTAGTTTCTCTTTCCTCTAAGTGCTTCGTACTTTGTCTTGCTGTAGTGTAGATTTTTTTCTCCTAAGTTCTTTAAACGCTTTGCATGTTCCATTTGGAGCATGTATGATTTCAAATTTTGTATATAGTAGTGGTGTTGTTTTATGGCTCTTATGCGGTCGTTCGGATAAACAGATGAAGCCACTGGGTTAAAACAATTTTCTACTTATCGAAACCTTCATTTCAATATTTTTTTATGAAAATTGAGAGTGCAAGTAGATGGGCTCATGAATTAAAGGTATAATTAGTATCATAATGTCATTCTTGAGTCCATTCCCAACAGATACGATAAGTCAATTGGTATTTTCATCTAGAAGGTGGATACTGCATTGTGAGTTGCCATATTGTTAATCATATTTTCCCCATGCCAAATATTGGGTAAACTATGACATTGCATAGAAGGAACCTAAGAAAACTCATTCAGATCTTACAAATTGATCAAGAGGGACTCAACATTAGAAGTAGCAGAGGCTAAGAGAGGATAAAGGACCCTGCACAAAAGAGAATGACTCTTTCGGGCCATTTCCACGTCTTAAATCCTTGCTCTAAGTTACAAGAAGACTCAACTATGAGATAGCAGGGTTAGACAAGGAGGGGCGATGCTGCAGAAGAACCAGAAACAAGAAAGGGAAGAAACAGAGAAGATCCAAAGTCCTCGGGCTTGAAACAGTTTAGGAAGAAGCCCAAAATGACTAAGTATGGAGGAGGTAGCGGAAGAGACCACATGTCCTAACGGCGCTTCTCCAAAAGTGAATCCAAAAGGAAAATCTAAAACTTGCGTGAGATCGCTATGTTACCCAAAGCATAAGAAGTAAGAGGGACTATTGAAAATTCCACAGATCAACGGAGGTTGACAAGTGTCAACTCGATGTTCCTCTAAAGGAAAACTTTGGGTCGGGTTTTCAAGCAAGTGTGGTGCCTCCATGTGTTATTCCAACAGGGGCCGTGTTAGTTGAATAGTCAATGCACAAACGGCCAGCAGAGGCTGCCAAGTGTCCTAATGGTGATGATTCAAGGGTTAAATAGAGAAAAGGTTTCTAGACGAGCACCAGAATGACTCGTGTCCAGAGAGGAAAGTAGGGTTTCGGGGAAAAATTTGTTCTTTGCCCCTTGTTATCTCAAAAGGTGTAAAAGTTGCAAAATGGCCCAACTCCACCTAGGAAAAATTCAGCGTTAGAACCCAAGTCAAAGCCAAGGTGGGGAGTCAGAGGGAAATTTGAAAATTTTCCTTTCGTTCAAAAGGAAAAAGATAAATTATGAACCCACAAGCTTTGATTTTTGTTCTAATCGGGTTGCCATGTGTCCCAAAACCAAAAGGGGACCTAATTTTCAAATCGTTTTCCCACCCATTTATATGGATTCAATACAAACTTTGAAGGGGCATATCTTTCGACTCATGGCTCGAAATATTGCCAATCTAACACCATTCAAAAGATCTTGGCCTCACCTATGCCATGAAGGTCTGAAACTTTAATTTTGAGGAGGTTAGGTAAAGGAAAATGGTGGAAATGTCTTCGAGCCTTCAATACAAGATCCATCTCGTCTCACAACTAGATCGGATTTGATCTGTTTCCATCGTTTCCTCTTCTTTCAAGGAACTAAATTAAGGATTCATGCAAAGTAAAAACGAATTTGGGGCATATTTTATCGAAGCGTTAACAACGGTGGTTGAGCTTCAACTTGGTTTTCCCTTCCCTCTCTCTTTCTTCTCTCTCCGAGAAAATCTATAAATATGGGGGCAGGATTCATTGTAAAGGGTTAGACATTCTTTGTTTTGTAGGCTCCCTTCTCCTTCTAGCAAAGGGATTTGTGGGGTTTAGGCCTTCCATTAAAATTGTAATATGTTTCTACCTTTTGGCTACTTTGTAATGAACTGTATCAATCCATAGAGCAATAAAACACATATGTGATCAATCTGAGATCCTTTCTTGTCTCTTTTTCTTCCATTTGGTCTTCCATTATAGATCTAGCTATCTGTGCTTGTTTATTGTATGCATTTTTTTGGTTTGTGTCTATAGGAAAAATAAGTGTTCATCATTCCTTTGGTGCATCACCTGGTAGTTTAGTTATTTCTTATTCCTTATACTCTTTTACCCCTATCTCCTTGGCAAGTTTTAGATTAGGTATAGAAATAGATCCTCTGCAAATCCTCACGTATGCACCTAAACAGAGGAATAAGGAACCAACCTTCAATCTGGAGAACTTTTCCATTTTTGCAAGGTCCCACACCTTGGGGAAAGTTCAATGTTATGCAATCACACCAAATGATCCTACCTTAGAAAATTAGACCTGTATAACTCATTTGGGGGTGTTGTGATTTCACATTAATAAAGTCTTTTGAAGAATTCATAAGTTCATTGTGTAGGGATGAGAAAAAAAGGTAGAAAAGTACTATCATGAAGAATAGAAAAATATTCTTGTAAATGTAATCTCACTATTCAAATATATGTGTGCAACTACAAACAAGGCTCAAATGATTAGAGAATATTTGTGAAAATAAAAGGATCATTGGGATCGATTAACTAAATATTGAATAAGTAGTGTAGGGATAGTTAATCTAAGCTATGAACAACTATAATAAAGTAAATAAATGCAATAAAAGGAAGTATGTAAATAATCTAAGTAACTATGCAAAAGGAAATGCTAACCCTAATATGTAAGAAGGAAGAGGAAAGAACTCAGTTGAATAATAGATGATCACATACATTGTCGCAATGAATACTAGAAAATATAGAAGTAGGATTGACTATGCAGAAGTCCTAAAAGGATGGATCTAGAGGATCTAGATTGATTGGGGTGCATGGAAGAGGACTATGGTGCCTTTGCATGCTTTGGTCTACATTCTAGTCACCCTAGTCATGTAAAATCTCTTAAAATAGTTTTCACAGAACAGGAAGTTGACTTGGAATCTTTGTTGTTTGTTGCATCAACTTCGCTTCCATGTGCTAGATGTCACCAATACTCCAAGATGAAAGAAAGAACTACAAGACCCCAAAACAAGCATCAAAACCTAAAAATAATAATGCATATGAAGGGCCGATTGACCTCACCTGCCATAACATTGGACTTACTAACTTAACATTGCACTACATCTCGGTCTTGATGTAGTTTTATGTGAAAGTGTCTATGAAAAATGACCTAGGTTTCTCTTGTGGCAATCACACATTGTTAAGTATCGAGCAATAGATATATGTAGAAAATGTAATAAAATATGTGCATGGAATAGAATAGATTCCTTCTCCCTATGAAGTGTGATGCGAGATGTCCTAGCCTTGTGTCTTGATGATGGAGGTATGTTGATGCAAGTGATCTCTAATGTAATAGATGGATGTAACTCTAGATGGAGCGATAGTAGTAAGTGATGATAGGTCCCTCATTATGGTCTCATAAATTTAAATTTATAGGTTTCTCTTGATATAATTTCCTAAGTAACCCCTAAAAGGATGACCAGAAGAAAGATAAAGATGCCAAATGGATAGAAAAATCCCAAAAAGTGGCGATAAAGTGTAAAAGGACCAAGGAACCTCTTGTGGAACCGGGAGCTCCCACAGTGCCCTAGTACTAGCCACAGGCACCCAAGTCGAGGGTAAAATAATGGGAAATGACCACAGAAAATTGTGCATGTGGATGAAAAGGGGAGGTAATGATGAAATAAAATAAAACAATATCACCAAAAATGGGGTTTAATTAGTAATTTCTTCACTTAAGAAACTTTTCAATAGTAGTATGAGACTAGGATAAATAATGTCTAAAGTGCATGATTTTTATGACTAAAATTTTCCCCACTATATGTCAAGTGAGCTGAAAGCTCAAGAACATAAACTAGATAAATATTCATGCCTAATATCCATGAAGATTGTAGTATAAATGATTCGAAGGACTAGAAAAAGTTTGGAACGAAAAATAAACATGGAGGATAGAGGAAACTTAACATGAAAAATGTGTAAATAAAAAGTGATCAAAGTGAACCTAGGGTGGAATGCGTGTGTAGCTTCCACGGTGTAAAATGTACCTACATGGTTAGTAAAACGTGTTATTTTTGACGTTGTTGTTGCCACTGAATTGACTACTTGTTTCTCATACAACCAAACCTCTAAGGAGAAAATGATCGATTAGTCAAATATGTGTGTATGTAATTGTAAAAACATAATGTAAAAAACCCATGTATATGTAAAATATGCAAATGGTAAATGTAAATGGAATATGTGCACCTGATCCATGTCAAGAAAGAGAGTCTAGAAGGATATCATGTGCTCCAATGTTTTTGGGTGATCTCATGCTAACTTGGATGAAGAAGTGTACGAAGGAAATGCTCTCTATCCTCCAAGCTCGAAATGCTTCCCTGAATGTATGTGAAAATATCTCTATATCTTCCTACTCTTATGGGCGATCCGATGCCACTTTGGCCAAACTAGAGTATAGAGGCACACCCATTGTTACCTCTAAGTCATGTAATCGCTTCGCATAATCCTAAGGACACCATGTCCTATAAGATCCATTTTGTGTGGGGTTCATAGACTAGTCTCGAACCCACTCACTGTATATAACTAAACCAAAGTAGTGTATAATCTTTGTGTAGTGTGTAGAAAAACCCCAAGCGATGCCCCCTCTTTAGGGGCACATACAACATCACCGATAGAATAATACGACCCTAAAAGAGGATCATCCACATTTACTCTATAAATCTTCTTTGGGGGAACGGTAATGCACTTAGTAGAAACCAAGGTTCTAAAAAAAAGGATGGATAGCCATAATAAGTTTTAGTACGAAAACACATGCCTATAAGAAGACAAATGTAAAGTACACAGACAATGTAAAAACTATGAAGCAAAGTAGTGTAAACACTCGAAGGCAAGTAATCTAGACAAATCGGGTAAAAACACGGGACATCACTCATGATGTCATAAGACACATAAGGCCATTATGGATGCAAACAAAAGAAAGTGTGCTCACATAACATAAGGAAAATCCTATATACAAGAAGAAAAAAAGTATGAGAAAAGAAGTAGTCATAAACACATGTAATCTGCAAAACAAGTGATGCACATGGAACACTCTTTAGCATATAAGAGAAATAACCAATATGTCAAAGCATGAATATCAAAGTAATGTAAAGTGTTAAGTACAAAATGAAACAATACCACCTAGAAGAAATGAATGTGGATGTCCCCAATGATAAGTGTAGGAAGGGTAAAAGGTGAACATCCACACTTTGCATGTAAAATATATGTATCTATGATAACAAGCTGTAAAAAGGTGTGAAGGCACATGTGTGGATGGTATAGATAATAACATATAAGAACTCAATCTAACATGTGTAGTAATTTGATCATGTAAAACAATAGTAAACAAGGTTAAATGGCCAAAGGAAATGCGGTATGTTATGGATGGATGGAATGGCATACAAGATATAATGATAGGAGCAGCATACCCCCCAAGTGAATGGAATTGTATGCAACAAGGTTATTTATTTTTCCTCCTTAGTAGTGAAGAACGAACTGTAAATGAGAGTGTATCAATGAGAAATGGTCGAGTAGTGTGTGTTATGTCTAATGGGTTGTGAGGAACGTGTAAGTGTAGTGATGAGATGGGACCTAAAAATTATATGTGCATGAACCCTATAACCGAATCATATATCGTTACTAGATGAATGTATAATTGATTATTTAGCCTAAACATATATCACTATAAGATGAATGAATGAGTGATAATTTAGCCCTAAGCATATATCACTACAAGATGAAAGGAAGGAGTGATGATGTAACCTAAGGTGTATACCACTACGAATTGATAGAATAGGTGAAACTTTAGCCTAAATCATACATCAAAAACCTAGGATTGTCACATGGGTGATGAGTCTAAGGGCCATTTCATTAGTAAATCCTTGGTAGTTGAGTATGGTGAGGAACTAAATTTCATCATAGGGTGGTGAGTGTAGCACATAGAAGAGAATGTAATGATGAAATGTGACCATGTGATGAGTACATGTTGTGTAATATGTGATGATAAATATATAGAATGTATGAAATGTAATATAGTAGTGTAATACATGTAGATAGATGAGTAATGTAGTATGTAGGGATGAATGTAATGTTAGATGCATATATGATGAAGACTAACATAATGTGTAGAATGTGAGTAATGTGTAGTGTATGATGTATGGTATATGCATATGTATAGGATGTGAGGCAACATGTATAAATATCCTAATAGTGTATGATGTAAAGCGCATAGGTAAGGACTATCAAAGCATACAAGTGTGTCCCACTTTGTGGCCATAAATATTTTAAAATCTGACTAGTAAATAAATAATTAAAAATAACTATTAAAATTTAAAAAATCAGGTAAATTCTGGATGCCCTACACCTTGGTATTTATAGCCTCTTAAAAATGCATGTTTGGTCATTTTATATGTGTTTGGTCATGTTTTGGTTGTCAGACATAGTTTGTTGAAAGTACAAAAACTACAAAAAAGTGGGACACAGTTATATGCTTTGACCATTAATTAATATTAATATAGTATAGTTTATGATGCATGAATGTGAAAATGACACAATGTAGAGAATGTATGGTATATAGTGTATGATGTGTAATGTGTGCGTAGATGTGGTATGTAACGACTAGAGTCTAGTGTGTGGAGTTAAATGTGGTATTAATTTCTCAAAAGTCAAGTGTGAACCGAAGTACAAGACCACATCATTAGGTAGCGACAATGCTAAAACGTGTGATGAAATTTCCTATGTAAAGATCGATAGATATTATGATGAAATAAAGGGGGTTTATTAGGTTTATGAGCCCCCCCCCCCCCCCAAGTATATAGAAATGAGTAAACTAACCAACGATGGTGAATGAAAAATGTCCTTACCTTGATGTCTATGAGGATGAAATTGTAGGACCATGATCTAATAGTGGTGGTATGGTAGACAAACATTGTGATGGTGCTTGAATCATATGAACATCGATGGATGAATATACGATGAAGGTTGAGGCATAGTAAAATGCATCGATGATGGGTATCTATGTGATGTTAATGTGAAGGTGGTTAGAAACCATGTGGAGTAAAGAGAGGTGGAGATCGATTCCAAGATACAATGATTGTCGATGAATAGGCCTATGCCAATCTATAAGACTAGAAGAATCATATGGTCATGTAGATAGTACTTAAATAGGTAGCGAGGAGTAAAATGGTCTTTAATTAAAATAGGTGACACATGTTAGAAGAGGTAGATGACACATTGTGACTATATGAGGAGATGAGGAAAATGAAGGAGGAGGGACATCATCAATAGAAATGACTTTAATATTATAAATAAACTTGAGTTACAAATGATTTATAGAGATGATAAATTAAGAGGGATGAATCAATTGAGACCAAGAAGCATGTCATATCCCTCAAGTATGTTTCAATGAGGAAAGGAAAACATAGTAATAAAGCGAATTATTACATGCAACCTAACAACACCAAAGGGTTTGTGGAAGGGATACTCAATTTGTGATTTAGGATAATTGATAGCCTTAAGGAGGGACATAGAACATGCACTAATGGGACATGATAGTATACAAAATTTGATCAAATGAAGGAGATGTCTCAAAGGAAAACTCTCTCGTAGATGTGGTAATAGAATTTGAATAAATACGTCCTGAAGCTCATAGTCAAGCAAGGATGTTGTTAATATTAGCTAAATTGTTCTTATACCTCAAAACATAATTAATGAGGGCTCATTTGATCCTTGTTTAAATTGTGCTAGCTAGATGTAAGAAATATTAGAGCTGATATTGATAGAGAAATAATAAATTCATTAGCTAGATGTTTGAAAGAGGTTATCGAGTGAATAGGTAATTATTAGAACAAACGCATCACATAATCATGAAGAATGTGACGAAAAAGCTTAGCTAAAAGTGTATGATCATCAAAGAAGTCAAGACAAGTGACATGAAATGCTAGAATTTGTTTTTGTGGTTTGCCATTCCCATTGAAAATGGGAATATTAGAAGGTAAAAATCTAGGAGGAAGTGGGTAAGTAGATGTGACAGTACAAATGGAGTATGTAATAACAAGGTAGAATCTAAAGATGGAGATACATGCTAATTTCCTATTGTAACTTACGAGTTTGATCTTGAAGATCTTAATAAAGAGAGGTTAAGTATTGATTTCCAAAAGAGGATTCTTGTTCTACATGAGAAACTAAGGATGGTGTAAAATTATTGGTAGGAGTACAGAAAAAAATGGGAATAGAATAAATAGGAAGAATAGTAGAAGAAGGCGGTAGAGTGGTAATGGAAGTGGAGTACGACGTAAGAAGAAGTGAATTACACCACGTTAGTAGATACTCATGAGAAACATGTAAAATTAAATCCAGATCTTGGGGATGCACAAAAAGGAGATCATTGATGGCTTAAGATGAGCTACTGATAAATTACTCATGAGATTGAACCTTGATAAAGGAAAATAAACCCTAGTAAGGCAATAAGGAGGAACCTAAGAGCGTATATGATCGAATCGGATTCACCATAATGATTAACTAAAAATGGTGAGTAGTATAGGGATAGTTAACCTAAGCTATGAAAAAATGAAATAAAGTAAATCAATATAGTAAAAGAAAGCATGTAAATAATGTAACTATGGAAAAGGAAATTTGATAACCCTAATGTGTAAGAAGGATGAGGAAAGAAATCAGATGAATAAGAGATGCTTATAGGATGGTGTCACATTGAAGAATGGAAAATATAGAAGCAAGAAAAACTATGTAGAAGTTAAAAGGATTGATATAGATGATCTAACTAGAATGGGGCACACTGGAGGAGGACCCGGGGTTCTGTAAGTGCTACGGTCTACAATATGGGTTCCTTGGTGAGTATAAAATCTTTGAAATTGGTTTTCACATAGCTAGAAGATGACCTAAAACCCTCATTATGTGTTGCATCAACTTTGTTGTCCTGAGCTAGATGTTCCCAATACTCTAAGATGAAATAAAGACTGCAAGACCCCAAAAAAACATCAAACTCTAAAAATGAATAATGGATATGAAGGGGTCAAGACTTACCTTAGCTTCCACAATGGTGGAATTACTAAGCCCCGAGTGCTACACTACATTCCATACACGATGTATTTCTATGTGCAAGTTTATGTGAACATAGCCTAGGTTGCTCTTATTCCAATTGCATTTTGTGAAGTAGCAAACAATAGCTATGTGTAGAAAATGTAATAGAATGTGTACATGGAAAAGAATAGAATCCTTCACCCTATGAAGTGTCTTTGTAGATGTCCTACCCTTCTTCCTTGATGATGGATCTATGTGGATGCAAGTGATCTCAAATGAAATAGATGGATGCAACTCTAGATGAAGTGATAGTAGTAAGTGATGATAGGTCCCTCATTATGGTCTTAAAATTTTATATCTATAAGGTTGTCTTGATCTAATCAAAATTAACCTCGTAAAGGTTGACCAAAAGAAAGATAAAGATGCCAAATGGCTAAAAAGAGCCCAAAAAGTGGTGGGAAATTGAAAAGGACCGGGGCACCCTAGTGGGACTAGGGAAGCCATGGGTGCCTCTATCTATCCTAGGCACACCAATCAAGAATAAAAATCAAACAATGACAGAGACAAAGCGTGCATGTGGATGAAAAGGGGTGGTAATAACCAATTAAAATAAAAGTATGGCCAAAATACATGAGTAAATTAGTAATTTCTGTTAGGTTTTAATATCGTAGTGCTCACATATTTGAGCAAATATATATTTGTGATTATTATTATTAAATGTGTAATGTGTAAACCGTATATAGTTGGATTGTTATAGATTTGTTATTATAAACAAATCATAACAATATTCTTGTTTTGTGAAGTCATGTAGAATAGGAGTGTTGTTGAGCAACCTCCATATTTATAGGAAAGCTTACTCCTATATATATGTTATTATGAATGTATGAAAGAACTGAAGAAGCCGAATACAATATTAGACAATTATTTTCCTGTGTATCAATATTGCTGTACCAATATTTGGTATCGAGTGACTCTATCTTGTCCCTATGATGGAAGAATAGATTGTATTGAGGGGCGACTATTATTCAATACTGACTCCATATTATGCTTCCCATTTTGTCCTGAGTATTATTTATTTACCTGGAGATGGACGCGTGCTGTACATAAGGAGAGGGCGTTCAGCTGTTTGCATTAAATTTGAGTGCAGTTCGGATCTAAAATCACGGATCTCTCTCCCAACTGGCGTTGTTTTTGGGATCTCTCGTATTTATCACTGTTTGGACGCTGATTGTATCTTCATTTGGCTGTGGTAAGTCGGCAACTTCTAATTGCAATAAAAAAATGGATCTGCAAATATTGCACACGTATTTCCTATTCCTAGTCATACTACACACGTATTTCCTGTTCCTAGTCATCGCAGTTTTTTAATTAAAAAGAATAGTTTTGAATACATGAGCACGTGTATATCTTCTCCTGTCAGATCTAAGCATGATATTTACTACAGCCAATACAGAGGTTTAAGCAAAATTCTCAGCATGAAAATGCGTGGTTATTATTAGTGCATGCATGAATAAAGAAATTTTGGTTTGGAGATCTGTATTTTAAAGCCCATCATCTGCTAGCTTATATCGGTGAGTCGGTTATCTGCCAAGTATCTCTGCTAGTATAAAGATTTTATTATCGTCTAGTTCAAAGTTTTCCAATTTTGTGGAATTTCAAAATGGAAAAAATAAATGTAATTGAAAGATTTGATGGTAAAGACTTCCACACGTGGCAAGTAAGAACCCAATTACAATTGATTGATAAAGACTTATGGGACATTGTCGAAGGAAAAATTAAAAAACCGAATGATGCAGATGAAGCAGCGAAATGGGAAAGTAAGGATCGGAAAGCAATAGCAATTATCGGTCTTGGTCTATCCGATGCATATTTGCATCATATTGATCTAACCAAGTCATCTAATAACATTTGGGTGACATTGAACAAGTTATTTGGATCTCAAGCAGGTAGTGCAGCAATGGCGCTGAAGCAAAAACTTTTTGGGCTAAAGATGGGTGAAAATGACAATATGGTTCAACATATCAGTAAGTTTCGATCCATTTTAAATCAATTAGCAGGAATAAAAGCAGAGGTAGATGGAGAAGATGCTAAAGCAATCTTACTAAATAGTTTGCCAAAAGAATATTCAAGTATTGTTTTTACTCTTAGTAAGATCAATCCTAGTTTGGAAAATTTAATTTCCTCTTTGCTTGATGAGGAAGAAAAAATCAAAAGGTCTGTACCAGAAGAAGAAAGTGTCATGGTTGCAAACAATAAATCATCATTCTATAAAGGTAAAAAAAAGTTTGTATCGTCAAAGACACGTCTTTTGTGTCATTACTGTAAACAACCAGGACATGGTTTTGTGAATTGTAAGAAAAGAGCTCAAGATCTCTTAGATGATAAGTTGGAACAAAAGGCTTTAGCTGCTGAAGAAGATTGGGATGATTATTCTAATCCTGCAAGTGACAATGAACCTATCAATTATTCAAGTGATGAAGATTATCTGTTTTGATATCCTCATTTTGGAGGATGGAGGCAACGGAGGCAGGAGGACAATCAGCGTCCTCGAGTTCGTCACTACCTCAGAGGCCACAAACTACTTTAGTGACATATTGGTGTTTTGTGTGATGAATAAGAATAGATGAGCATCCCTATTCCTGTGTGTAATTACAGTGCTTGTGTGTCCCCCGTGATGATAAATTGTACCATTGATACTATTGCAGGAAGTGTTCTTGATCAGACTGATTTGATGGTTGATGTGAATTGGTTGAATGGTCCCAATTCATGTATTCATCTAATAGGTTGAACGGTCCTGGATGATGTAGTTCCCACAGTCAGTGTTGAGGATCGAGACCATGTGTAGGCTACGGAGCGGCATGCTGCTTGGTTGAAGATGGTGTTTTCCCCATGTTCACACTAAGGGGGGGAATGTTAGGAAAATGTAGTAGTGCTCACATATTTGAGCAAATATATATTTTTGTGATTATTATTAATGTGTAATGTGTAAACCATAAATAGTTGTATTGTTATAGATTTGTTATTATAAACAAATCATAACAATATTCTTGTTATGTGAAGTCACGTAGAATAGGAGTGTTGTTGAGCAACCTCCATATTTATAGGAAAGCATACTCCTATATATATGTTATCCTGAATGTATGAAAAAACTGAAGAAGCCGAATACAATATTAGACAATTATTTTCTGTGTATCAATATTGCTATACCAATAATTTCATCACTCAAGAACCTTCTAAATAGTAGTAGGAGACTGGGATAAATAATGTCCAAAGTGCATGATTTTGTGACTACACGATTCAATTCATCCATTGGTGGTGGAGATGGGAGATACTCATTCTTGAGTATTAATAAGAAGGAATATATTTAGTGTTTCATATTAAGATTTGTCATGTGTGTGGGAAAGAACTCTTATGAACAGGTTTGAAATGATAAAGAAAGGCTATCAATGAATTGGAATCAAATGAGTAATGGGATTACGGGACGTTGAGAAGCGTGTCAACAATAAGATTCAAAAAATTGGAGTTCTGTTATGGAATAAAGCACTAATGCATATGAGTTGTTGATAACTTGTTTGAGGAACATGTAAGGAAAGAGACTAGCTACCCACTTTCCTTTAGTGAATATACCTTAGATTTTCTATTTGGGATCGAGCCACCATAACATTCATCTTGGAAAAATATTAGTCATCGTTTGAGAAATGTAAGGATATCAATGATTCTTCTAATGGCTGGACAGAGTCTCTAAGTATTGTAGGGATCCCTCATGTGGATAAGGTTGTATCTATAGCAACTCGATTCAATAAGGAGTTCAAAGGAGTTAAAATTAACCTAATATAGCTTGGAGAGATCGGTCATGAGGCAAGATTGGTAGAAGATACTTCTTCATCGGCTTAAGTTCTCTCTCTTGTCTCCCCCATTTTCTCTCTCCTTGACATTATATTTCATCATGGGAGGTCACACTTTTTTATTATCTTTTATGTTATTTAAAAAGTGACTTTATGTTTACAATATAATAAGTCACCCGATTTTATAAAAGGGGACTTAATTTTCTCCTAGGAATATAAAAATTCCTAACTTGTATAACCCATATGAAAGGACACATAGGGGTAGCTGCACCAGCTCATATAGTTCTATATATTGTAAAGGCACCCTCATTTGGTCTTTGTCAATTTTTGTGTGTTCACGAGAGAGTATCACTTGTAAAGAAGTAAAAATATAGGATTTATTCCATTTTCTCATCTCTATGTTCTTCTCACTCTCACTATGTACAATTTTTCTCAAACATCAATGAAGAAAGGAGTTTGTTGCTTCTTTGATAAGGATATTTGTGATACTTTGTGTTTAAAATCTTAACTTGTCTTATTTCCATTTGCAAAATTGTGTTTCTTCTAATCGATGTGTGTTGGAACTTTCTAGTTAGTGAGTGTAGGAATATGATTTTCTACATACAACATTAATCATCATCTCCTTTTTCACTCCCTTTCTTACACTCCTAGTAAATTCATCTCTTGAAATTGATTGTAAGATATTCATGCACGGTCGGTGGAGTGCCCTTGTTGTATCCCCGACCATAAGTCCACCATAAAACCAATTTCACAAATGCATAATTATATGGAGCTACACCATTCAAGTAGAGGGACTTATATTCCTAAATATTTGGCAAGATACCCATCAATTTTTTCACATATCAAATTTTTTTGCCAAATTTTTTTGGTGCCAACCATGGGGTAGACATTGTAACATCTACACCCAAATATGACCTCAAGAAAAGACAAAAATAATGAAAAAAAAAAAATGGGAAGTTAAAGAGTCACACGAGTCTTATGTTTCTTATCAATGGCTATTCTAGGTAATCCTCTAGTCAATGGTCTCGAGTTGTTATTCCATATTCAAGAAGAAATCTATTTGGATTTGGAAGAAGCTATCTGACATAATAGAGAAATTTTTACATAGTATTTCATATCCATAGGAGTATTGGATCTTGAGGAAGAATGTGGTGCTAAATTTGAAAGAGCGAGACAAATTCACACACCACAAAGAAGATTCTACAAATCCTAGCTAGAAGATAGAAAGTATACTGAGGTCACAAAGGCAAGGAGGACATACCAAACCAAATTTTGAAGAAATTCAATGAAGTAAGGAACTAATCAGAAATTCAAGGTCCCCCCTTCATCTGAAAAATACTCTCACTAGTAACTCAAGTTTTGTTAATCCATTAGATGTTGCGTTTTTGTATATAAATAAAAATCTTGAAAAGTATGATGTTTTATATATGTATCATACGTAAGAAAAGTATTCACTAATGACTCATCCCCTAGTCTTTTAATCATTCTAGTTGGTCATTTTTGTGTGTATGCATAGTTGTCACTTAATTACACAATTATAGTCATCTCTCAGGAGTCTTATCTATTGTTATTTACTTAGTTTTCATCTCTAGTATTTGACTAGGGCACCTAGTAAGGTATTAGGGTTCCCACAGGTGCCCTAGTTCTGGTCACACTTGGTACTCATTTAGATGTTGAAGTTTAGTCTTTATAATTTTCCCTCCCATTTGAGTAGGTACGGTTGACATGTTAGGTCATTAATATATACATTTGAGCAAGATATCCTATATAGACACAACATACATACTACCTTATGGGAAGAACATATCTACTAAGGGATATCTATCTACATAGAGCAAGGGATTGCATTTTGGCACTATTATACATCAAAAATTACATGAGAAAGGGAAGTCTATTTTATTCAATCCACAATTTTGCATTCTATCTAGCTTATTTTTGTTATGTTTGTGTTATTAGTGATAGGGCATCCTAGGAACATTATTGCACACACAATCACACAAAACTACATTAGGTATTAGATATAGTGTACAATGCTTAGTTGCAAGTCCACCAATTTGGCCATTGAGGATAGTCCCACCCCTTCATATGCATATTTATGTTTTATGGGTTTTATGCTTTGTGTGGGGTTTTACAGGGGACTCTTCATTGCGGAGTTCACAACATCATCGGCAAAGCTAGTACGATATCCACATGATAAAAGTTGAATTATTTCGAATACCTAGCCATAAACTTAGACTTTGGTTTTGAGTTGTCCCATAGACCAAGGTATCTATATCTTAGACCAGGGAGCCCTAGGTGTCCTAATCCTCTTCAAGCACCCCAATCTGGTATAATCTACCTCTATTACAACTTTACGAGATGTGTTATGACATTTTGTTACGCCTCTTCATCATCTCATTCAGTCCCAGATCACTGTGAGGTAAGTTATTACCTTTTCCCTCATGTTTTAGTTACTTCATTTCATTTAAAATATCAAATAAATTAATTAGCATTTAAATTTCAGTATATTTTAATTATTACATTGTTGTACTTCTCAAATTAAATTCTAAAATTCAAATTTTAGTTAATAATTTTGGTTAACCCATATTTTAGAAATTATTTTCCCTAGGATCAGCTAAAATCCTAATGGATATGGATATATCCTCTCCTTCTTGTCTATCATGTCTCGAGGTTAGCATTAATCCAATCTATGATGAGGTTTTTATCGCTGAGGTCATGACTCTATATAGTATTGTTACTATGTCAGATCATATTCAACAAAAACTCTTAGATAGTGAATAATATGTACCTATTAGTTTTTAAAATTCTCCCATCAGCATTCTTTATTTTCTTGATTTGATATCCTTCACTATTTGTACACCATGCTATATGCCTACTCATGATGCTCCTTCTATTATTTCTAAGGAAATTCTAGATGATTTTCTTATAGATTAGATGCATGGTATTGACAATAACTCAAATGTGCATACTGATTCTTCTCCTAGTTAGACCACTACTTTAGCTCCATCTCATGATTATCCTATTTCTAATATTTCTTCTCATACTTCATCACATACTACTTCTCATACTCCTTCATATTATATTGATGATCCTATTCATAGTGCACTTAATGAGATTCTCATATTTGAGTCTCTATCGATGTCGAAAATGACAATTAAAAGTGATGATTCTCTTACTTCTCATTATCTTGAGTGTAAATCTCAATAAAAAAATTCTCCGAGGTTGTATCTAGCATCATACATGAGTAGTCCATATCTATTAGTTCTTCTTATCCTACCATTTCATTCCCTCTATCACATCATATACACCTATTAGTTCATCTTCTCCTATCACTATATATCCATTAGTCGCTTCACCTTCAGGGATGTTTTTGATGTGATTCCTACCCATGCTATAAATGTTACATCTCTTTCATCTACTATAGATTCTTCCTTACCCTCCTCTAGTCTTCCTTTAACACGAGAATCTCCTTTGTATTCTCTTGATGTTCCTATGATCACTCACATGATAGTTGAATTACTGACCACTTAATACATTATTTCCATCTTTTAATATTCCTTCATAGGACATCTTGTCTCTTATGCATGCCATAAGTCAATTAAAATCTCATTTTTAGGCACTCACTTTATAAATTAGGGATTACAATGCTTGTATTCACAACAACTCATTACATGGTAACCCAATTCCTTTGAATATTCATAACTTTGAATTTCCTAAACACTTTTCTATGCCTTCATTCACATGTTTTGATGGTACTAGTGATCCTCATTCCCATTTCTTGCATTACCACATGGCTATGGCCTCCCATTCTAATGATAGAGTATTTCTTAAGGGATTTCAAAATAGTCTTACTAACGAGGCTATCTGATGGTACACTCATCTTCCATTTGGGTATATTAGCATTTACTATGACATGGAGGATGCTTTTCTTTGTTTTTTTATCATCAATAATATCCCTATAGTTACTTATGACCATATACCTACTTTACATCAGGGTACATCAGAACCTATCAAGGATTATATCTTACACTTTAGCATTTGTATGCATTACTTAGTATTCCCACCTATCGATCTAGACAAGCAATTCATTATCTATTGTAGTTTAATTCTTGCACTCATGTAAAGATTACAATATGATACATGTGATTCATTTATACTTATGTCCTATAAAGTTATCAACCTAGAACAATATCTTCTCATGACACATGTCAATGATACTCTACTTATCTCTACTACTATTACATCATCTAGTTCTCCTCCATTTCCATTAGTTGAGCTTCCTACATAATTTTCATCTCAACCTAGCAAGAAAGACAAACCTACTACATCATAGAAGCATACTTCACCTCCTCCTCTGTGAGAGGATACTTATAATTATAATCTATATGTGTTTCATGAGCCATTACACTTATCATCATACTTGACCACATGATGTGCTACATACTTTACTCGAAAAACATGTAATTCTCTTACCTTCTATAAATAATCATCCACAACATCGACTATTATGTCGGTGTGATCAACCTTATTGTAATTATCATCATATTAATGGCCATACTGAGACAATGATTGCTTCACCATTTATGATAGATCGTAAAAATTAGAGGATATAGGCATTATTTCCTTTGGCTCTCACTCGAGGTGATGGTCCATCTCTCCTCTCCTTTTAGGAGTCTTCTACTTGGCTTGAGTTGTCTCTTCCATCTAGTGCTTGGGAATTTTTCATCCACCATCGTAGTTTATCACTCATACGTGCTCTACACCCCATCCATACATTGTTGCACCATTGCATCCATCACATTCACTTCATCCATCTCATCATTGCATCATGATACTACATCACATTGGTTTCCAAAACCCTCGACATTTGCTCATCCATACCGCCTGATCCACATGATATTCGGTTTAGTTCATATATTCACAATAATTTTATGCCACATGCTTCAAATGCTTCATACCACCTCATTCTTATGTAGGTGATTTGTATCACCTTACCCCGATGATGTTATTGTGTTATTCTTGTTCTTACATGACCATTAATAATTTTTCTATAAAAACCTTTCATCACACGCTTCGTGGATTCATGTATCCCACTCAATCATTTCGAATGATGTAATATTTATATACGCTATTCATTCTTGAATTCTAAGTGATATTAACTAAATGAAACTCATCATATATATGTTGGGGTCATCGTTAATTTCCCCTTATATTCATCATACCAACATCGATTCATCATTATAGTACATATTAATTGATCATTTATCAAAATTTTAGTTGCACAATAATATTATACACATAATACATCATCGTAAACACTATATCATCATCAAATTATGAATTTTTCTATCATCCTCTACATTGTATTAAAAATATAAATCAACAAAAATGAATAATATCGATACATGACATATATTAAAACAATAATCATAGGATAATTCAAAATCAATCGCATCATGACACTAATACACATCAAAGTACAATCGTAATATAAATATATCGATTATAATCATCATTACAAAAACATTTTATCAATGGGGGAACCCCTAAATCATATATAATAACAAAATTCAAATCTCATCATCAATATCACTCTCAAGATCTTTGTAAAAGCTCTATAACTTGATGCCTCACTTTGCTAACTCTCGTCCTTTGGTTGCTGACCTCGATACCTCTCAAGCGTACATCCATAGTAGTGTAACCTCGATGGACTAATTTATAAGCTGACATTGTAAATGGACATAACATGTAAAAAAATTTTGCACTAAGGGACCACCACCCACCACCTCTGCGGCAGCCGAGTCTCCTAGCATGCCTCATCCCTCTTTCTAGTAGTCTGATACATGTCACTTTGTTTCTATGGCCATTTTCTATAAAAAATGGGCATGCTCTCTCCACAATATCATCTACACACTCCAAAATACCTTCACCTTGAATTACATTGCTCGGAACATTATGTAGACACCTTAAAAATACATACATATTTCTATCCATTAATTCTATCTCACCACATTACACCCCTTTGGAATTAATTAAATGTATTCCATCATTAAATACTCCCCTTTAGAATTAATTAAAATTAATTATATTACCTAATCTGTATTCATACCCATTGGAATTAAATAATTTAATTCTAACATGTCTTTAAAATTAATTAAATTAATTCCTACACCCTCTTAGCTAATATAATTTAATAATTTTTATTTAAATGGTTAATTATCACCTCACAATTAAATTAATTAAATTAATTTAATCAAACCATTCTCTCAAAATTACTTACATTAATTCTAACACCTTTAGCTAATATAATTAAACCTTTATTTATTTAAATGGTTAGTTATCTCCTCACAATTAAATACTAATTAAATTTAGTTATTTAATTCCACCTATTTCGATTAACAACCACTTTGACTTCACTTAGA
Organism: Taxus wallichiana var. yunnanensis; assembly: GCA_018340775.1. Taxonomy (NCBI): domain Eukaryota; kingdom Viridiplantae; phylum Streptophyta; class Pinopsida; order Cupressales; family Taxaceae; genus Taxus; species Taxus wallichiana. The sequence goes on from CM031241.1 coordinate 209,206,821, forward strand.
CTCCACATCCTCATCCTCGTTAACTACACTTCTAGAATCCTAAAAGGAGAGAGCGATTGAATTTCATGTACTGACCACCTTTCGGATCTGACTTTTGCATTTAATTCATTTATTACCCCTAAATGCCCGACATTACTACAATTTCCTATAATGTTATTGTTAGCATATGCATTCGACTATGTTCAACAAATTCCCAACTACTTCTACCTCTATAAATTACTGAGACTTACTATTTGGAAAAATCTCTTGGATTCACTGATAGAATAACTCATTAAATTTCTAGCCAAAGTCATTATGCTCTGAATTGTTTAAGAATAAACTCTGTCAATTTACATTACGAATTACTTTGTTCATAACAATTGTACTCATATTTGGATGGCATTCAAGATCATCCACAAATAAATAACTTTAAAAGGTTATATAACTTCAAAATATCTCTACTTTGGTTTGCATTGGAAGGTTCTTTGCGAGGTTTGTAAGTTTATTTGTTTATATTTCATTCGAGTGTGATTTTTCTCTGCATACATTTTGGCATGCCCAGTGGGACTCCCACATTTTCTCTCTTTCATTTTAGTTAATAATTTTTTTGATCTAACGATTTCTTTATGTTTATTGTTCTTATTTAACCTTTACATAAATGTTTAAGCTTAAGGTAAATTACATAAGTCAAAAAACCAAAAAAAAAAGAATTGAGAGGCGTTTTGTCACATTCAAATTTTCTTTGAGAGCACTAGCATAACCCATCTTCGAAGCCATAAATTTTTCTCCCAAATTGAGTGATTTTTTTATTTTACAAAAAGGTATTGAAAAGATCTATGCGGTGGAAAAACAATTTTCTGATTTGTCCTTACTGAGAAAATCTATGATTTCATTTCTCCTAACACTTGTCTTTTTAAAAAAATAAAAATTATAGTTTTTTTTTAACTTTTAATTTTTTAAACATAACAACCTCACGCGTATGCTCTTTCCTCGCACTTTATAAGTGATCTTGGAAATCAGAAACATGATTGTTTCTATTTTTTTTGGGAATTAACTTTTCTTTTCTTTTTTTAATCAAAGCTTGTTTTACGTGTATGCTCTTTCCTCACACTTTTTAAATGATCTTGGAAATCAAAAGCGTGAAATTTATTTTGTTTTCTTGTCCTCTACCTACCTTAGGTGAAATTTCTAATCCTTTCTTGCAGGACCCACTCTCATGAAGGTTGATAAAACATTGAAAACTACTAAGCTGTAGGTTGCCAAATGGTTTGCGACTAAACCAATTTAAGCTCAAAAGATAACAAAATACACCACATTTAAAACATTATAATTACGGGTTTGGTTAAGAGTTATGGATTGGCCACTCGGCCAAAACATAATCCCTTGGCATAAGCCTTAACCTAAAACAAAGGAGGTGGTTTTAGAAACCTAAATTAGTCAAACCTTGAGGAATTTGTGGATGAAGCGGGAACCTTTTTCTCTATTTTACTAGTAAAGTCTTGTGAGTTAAGAGTCATAGATATCCTTAGTGGAGACCCTAGTGAAATTCATTCGAGAAAGATCTTTTCTCAAGGTTTCTAATGGGGTAAAGTAGAGCCTTTAGCTAGAAATAGCATCGCGCTCGATATCTTGATGACACCTAGTTGAGAGAGTCACTATGAAGAAAAACATTATCGATCTAATTTAAGGTAGAGCCGCGAAAAAAATAGATCAAAACAAAAAATAATTTTCTTTTTTATATTTTTATTATTTTATTTTCTTTCTTTTTGTAGTAGTATTCCACACTCACTTTTACCTCTTGGCGTGCATCAAGTATTTCTTCTTGGCGTCGAGGCATTTATTCTTGCATTAGTCATAGTGAATCTTAGTGGTGATGTATCATTTGTTTCTTCTTGATGTGCATCACCACTTTCATCTTGTCATGTGATAATGTACTTTGCTAGCGTGTAACAAATCCCCTCTGTTTCGCTCGGAATGTTTCGAAACTTACGGGAATAGAGTTGCTTCTATCCTTTCATTCCTTTTAGAAGCAGATGAGGTTAGGGTTAGGAGGAATACTGTTGAATGTCGAGATGGTGTGCGCGTACCGTAGAAAGATCGGAGTGTTGCGAGAGACTCCTTTTTGTCTTGGAAGGACTACTGCAAATAAGAACACAAGACCACAAGATTTTGATTAAACAATAAATGAGAAACTACCTTGGGCCCAGGGAAATACAAAACTTCCTTTCGAAGGTGGTGAGTTCCCCTGCTAATATGAATTAACACAAAAGACTACAAAATATTAATTAAATTATTTCATTAAAGCTGGGGGTAGGGAAAGGTTGGCTTTCTAGTTTTGATCGGAGGAACCGATGCGATTCGCGATACGCCGATGCCGGTCATTGATAAGCCGATGGCGATTCTTACGATAACCAATAGCGGTGGGTTCTACGGTCTTCTTGGCATTTATGGTGTTCGTAATGGCTGGTTTTGGGATGGTATTAGGAAATGGGATGTTAGAAGCAAAAGAATGTGCAGTTAGATGGAATGGCACGTTGGGTAGTGGATTGAAGCAGTTTAAGAGGGTGAGATTCAAGAAACATAAGAAATGTTATGACAAAAGGACATGCAAGATCGACTACTTGGTTTTGGCCGAGATGCAAGTTGATCTCCTTGGTTGCGAAACACTCACTGGTTTCTTTACTCGTCTCTGCTTTGTCAGTGAAGATCTGGACTCTGTTCCTCGCTCTGATGCTCTCTGTTGATCGAGAAATCCTTTGAGTGATCTCTCAAAATGAAATTCCGATCCGTTGTTGTGGTTTGGGAGCCCATTTACGGGGAGGCGATGGCGGTTGCGTGTAAGCGGCGGTCGAGTAGGAACCCGGCATCGGTAAGGAAAAAGTAGGCTATTTTTAGTAAAATAGCACCTTCCCCTTTTCTCTCGAGAGATCGATTGCGGGCTTGGTCAAGTGGTAGAAGGTCGGCTTTTGGTGCGAGTAAGGAGGCATTAGTTATGGATGTGAGTCTAGACCAAGTCATGGGTCTTAATTAGGTTAGTTTAGGGTTAGGGCTAGGTGATGATGAGGTGGCAAAGTGAGGTGGCGGGTAAGGTGATGTGGATTTATCAATTCTGAGGTAATTAATAAATAATTGTGTAAAGTTTAGGTAATGAGGTTAGGTTGCGAAATGGGATCTTTGGTCTGAGGGTTGTGGGACACGAATTTGGTGTCTACATTAGCCCCTTATTGTCATGTAGCTTGTTACATAAAGCTGCGCGGACAATAATGTGAAGTGGTTTCTCATGTTAAGGATATAGGTAATCCCCTCAAATCTATCACGAGGTTGAGTGAGCGGGAAATCGGGGATAGGGTTGATAAAGGGTATATGTGGTAGAGAGGATGGTAAGGTGGTGGGGTAGGTCGAGGAAGCGGATGCATGTTGAAATGCAATAATACGACTAGGGTACATGATTTGACTATGAACCCGTGAATGCATAGGCAAAGGTCGATAGTTTATCAAACAAGGGTGATATAATCACGGTATCGAGGCATAGGAAGTAGCTCGGGGTATATAACGGTGAGAGTGCAGGAGCGTTTAGGCATGTTCGTCGGTGCAGTGGTTGGTTTTGGTGGAAATAAGCGTCACGGTCTGGAGTGCAGGCAAAGGCTGGTCGACAGATCAAGTCGAGGACCCTAATCATGCTAAAACACAAGCAGGTGAGCTCGATTGAACACAAGGTACATGATGGATGTATAAAATAAAGCGTTGATTGTGGGTATGGTATGGAAGTGATATGGCCTTGGGTCGAGGCCAAGTGGTTGGGCGGTGGCCACTGGGTCGGGTTAGGTGGGTAGGTTGAGGCCTTGGGTCAAATTGTTAGGGCGAGGCCTTGGGTCGGGCCAAATAGGTTAGGGGCGAGGCCTTGGGTCGGGCCGAATGGTAGGGCGAGCCTTGGGTCGGGCCAAATAGGTTAGGCGAGGCCTTAGGTTGGGCCGAATGGTAGGTGGAGGCCTTAGGTCGGGCAAATGGTAGATTGAGGCCTTAGGTCGGGCGAATGGTAGGTTGAGGCCTTGGGTCGGGCCAAATAGGTTAGGCGAGGCCTTAGGTCGGGCGAATGGTAGGTGAGGCCTTGGGTCGGGCCAAATGGTAGATTGAGGCCTTAGGTCGGGCCAAATGGTAGGTTGAGGCCTTGGGTCGGGCCAAATAGGTAGGTTGAGGCCTTGGGTCGGGGTGGACAAGTGAACAAATGTTGTGCGGCAAAAAGGTGGGCGAGGCGATATTGGTGAAAAAAAAAGAGGCGAGGAGTAAATAAGGGCAAATAATGGGGTGAAAGTTGGGTAGAGAGCGATGTCGATTCTGCATGGCCGATATCGGTTAAGGGCCGATCCGGTTTCTTAGGGCAAAATGAAAGCGACATCGGTTAAGGTAAAAAAACCTATAAAAAAGAAAAATACGGCTGTCATTGTCACTTTTGTTATTTGCTGATCCAAATCGACTTGTCGGCGTGGAGACTTGATTTGGAGGGTTATTGAGTGAGGTGGAGCTATTTGATTGGTGGAGAGAGTTGATAGTGGGCCGATTGAGGGAGGAAGCGAGTGATTGGCAGGGACCCAGCGAGATCGGGATTGGAGCCATAGCACGGGCGAGGAGGCTGGAGAGGGCTGGACCAGCTGGACCGCCACCACCCATCCCACCACGACGACGTGTCGTCGTACCGGTAGGTTCTAAACTCTTTATTTTATGCATTTGGTTGTATTAAGTGAGATTGGGGGTTTGGGTAGGAATTTAGTTGTTTTAGGAAATGAGGAGTAAATAGACGTAATTTGAAAAAGAGAGAGGGTAGATAGGTAAGATAGGGTAAGGCGGCTAGGTGTGTAAAATTTGGGGGTGTTTGGGTGGGTAGATGGGTAAAAATAGGTGAAAAATGGTCTTTGGGGGCCGCGCGAGGGTTCGGCTCGAGGCGGGAAACGATGGCCGATGTCGGTCACTGGCTGGCGGCCGGCATCGGTCGCAAAAGCATAGGGTGAGGTTGAAATGGGGGGACCGGCATCGGTCGCGTATCGGCCGGTATCGGTGGGGAAGGGATGGGTTGAGGGTGGAGTTGGGATGGGATTTAGGGTTTATGGTTTAGGTTTGAAGGTGGGTTGGGTGGCTTGTTGGGGTGTGGTTGGAGTGGGGTTGGGTGTTTGGGTTGGGGATGGGGTTGGGATGGGATTTAGGGTTTATGGTTTAGGTTTGAAGGTGGGTTGGGTGGCTTGTTGGGGTGTGGTTGGAGTGGGGTTGGGTGTTTGGGTTTGGGATGGGGTTTAGGGTTTAGGGTTTAGGTTTGAAGGTGGGTTGGGTGGCTTGTTGGGGTGTGGTTGGAGTGGGGTTGGGTGTTTGGGTTTGGGATGGGGTTTAGGGTTTAGGGTTTAGGTTTGAAGGTGGGTTGGGTGGCTTGTTGGGGTGTGGTTGGGTGTGGGTTTTGGGTTGGGTTGGTTGTTTTTTGGGTGGTGGGTGGATTGTTTTTGGGTTGGGTTGCGGGTTGGTGTGGGGGTTGGTTTAGGGGTGGAGAAGGGTTAGGTGTGGGGTTAGATATTTTGGGTGTTACAAAAGGGGTTTAGGTGGTAAAGTAGATGTTATAATAAAAAGTAGGTCTAAGAATGTGGGTTGGTTTTGCAGGCACATGGCGATTGGCGATGCGTGATAGGATGCCTCCACTATTGAGTCGGATGAGGCCACACGTATCTACGGCGCATTGGGCCATCATGCGCGAGTGGGACTCGGCGCGGTCAGAGTATAGATAGCGATAGAGAGGATCACGGCGATGGTCGCCCTCATCGAGAGGTGGGATCGGCGGCCAATGTGTTCCATTGCCCCGGCCAGGGAGATGACCGTCACATTAGAGAGATGTGTATCGCATCCTGCTGCTATTCTACCGTCGAGGAGAGGTAGTCTTCGGAGTAGGTCGAGACTGCGATGGGCGGCATCTGCGGAGTTTTGGGATGCGGCCACGTCAGCTGACCTACCATAGTGCGCAGTGTGGAGTGCAGTGACATATGCCGTGCGCATAAATCACGAGACACGCTGGCGGTGTTGATGATGGTTGGGATCACTGCCCGCCCTCCGGACTCGAGAGGAGGCCGCTTCCCACGAGCATTGATGGGAGTGCTGCTTGGAGATGGTGGAGGAGCACACTGTTATGCCGGGCACCAGTATATCTGGTGTAATTATACGAGGAGTTATGGGGCTATCGCTTAGGAGGAGGTGATTTGGTATTTGTTCGACATTTTGTTGCCTTTGTTGGGCATACGAGCACATCGTATGCATCGAGGCCCGATAAGGCTACCCAGCGGCCGGGGCCACAGTCGTATACGGTATGGCTTTCGAGGAGGTGGTTAGGGGTCGTGGGCTGCCACGGCGATTGTTGCAGTCGGGATGTGGTCTATTATAGACACTTGCTAGAGAGGCCTTGGCGGTAGACATTGTATGGAGACCCTACGAGAGGTCATCGGCTGGCGAGAGGAGCCGCGTCTGCAGTGCGCTGATCCGTATACATTACGGATAGCAGGACGCGGAGCCAGTGGGAAATCGGCGGATACCCTAGAGAAGTGCGCGAGGCGAGATGGGGTTCAGCAGGGATGAGCCACCTCCCTTCCCTCGATATCGGAGGGATGATGTAGAGCCCCACTCCCAGCACCCAGCCTTTGGATCAGGCCCAGGTAGCGGAGAGACCCGGCGGGTGAGGTGTGGATGATCTTTGGGTGCACGGGAGCATACGGGGTGTGGTAGAGGCACAGGCGAGAGGCGTGAGATAGTACCGCCTACGCGGCCGAGACTTTAGGCTACGGTTATAGGAGAGAGGATCAGCTCGGGGTTGAGTGCGGCTCTTACGGGCGGCTGGCTGCTGCGCGAGCACGAATAGGGGCCTTACAGTGCAGCTAGCCGAGCTCGAGCACGAGCACGAGTAGCACCACCACCGGCATCACGGCCACACGGGAGGCGAGTACGAGCCTGGCACGAGTAGCACCACCACCACCGGCACCACGGCCACGAGTGCGAGTGCGAGCGTGCCGCAGGCGGCACCACCACGGCACCGGCCACGAGTGCGGTATAGGTAGCAGCAAAGGCGGCACCACCGCGGCCATAGAGTGCGAGTACGAGCTTAGGGGTATTGGTGTTAGGTGCAGAGGACCAGCCCAGCTCCTTGATGGCGAGATCGCTATATGGAGGTTAGAAAAGCGAAGCCGATATTATCGGGATATTCTTGATAATCACAGGAGTCGAGTATCAGGCGTATGCAGCGCATAGGCGAGACCTCGCACGGCCCGAGAGATCTCGGGAGGCGCAGCCACGGTGGCGTGTCCGTGGCGAGGCGAGAGGCACCATAGGGACCGGCGGGAGAGAGTGCGAGGGCGGTGGCGAAGGCGATAGATCCCGACATGGTTTTGTATAGGGACACGAGCACGGTCTGCGAAGCCGGTTGTATTGATAGAGGCTGCGTGCGACACTTATTCATTGTATTGATTCATTTATGTATTATATACCGGCTGCGAGCGATGCAGGTTGTACATTTGATCTGGCGGCTGCGAGGCAGTATATTTTGATATGAGAAGGCAGCGAGCTGCGAGCGAGTAGAGATTTTAGTAGGTATTGCGGCTGCGTGCGGCTTTGGTATATTATGAGATCACGAGAGGCCCGATGTAGGGCACATTGTATTTTAGAAAAGTATATATATAGAGAAGACGATGTTTTGATCTCGTGCAGTATTCAAAATGTGTTTAAATATTTTGTTAATGGTTGGTAATATGTAATGTATGATAAGTTTTAGTTGATATGTTGATAGATGGATGATGTTGATGTTTTTGTTTTTGTTATACGTATGTAGGAATGATATGTGATGTGATGAATTGTTGGTTTTGTGACATTGTGATATATGGCGATGAGTTGGATCAAAGGATGTAGAGATTGATAGTTTCTGATATTCGTAGTTGATGGTTGTGTATTTGTATAAATGATGTTTAATGAAATTATAATGCTATGTGTGGTGGATGAACAAATGTGGTAAATTCATTGTTTATGCGGGAAAAGAGCGAAGTGCGACAAAAATTTAGATGAGAAATGAAGAAAAGAACCTGTTTCAAAATGGCGAGTGTGTATGCAGTATCGGTTTAGTAACCGATGTCGGTAGTTATATGACCGATATCGGTTATATGGCCGATACCGGTTATTTAGGTATGATATTTTTCTAAAAATAGAAAAGCTAGGTGTGACTTGAGTTTTAATTTTAGATCCATGCGAGAGGTTAAATACGCGACGCGGCGCTTTTTGGTGGCCCAGAGGCGGTATTTGCATGAGAGATTTGGGTGAGAAGGAGGAAAGAGACAAGGAAAGTGAATGTGATCCGAGATTTAGAAGCGAGAAAAGACAAAGTTAAAAGAGGTGGTGATCATGGCGGAGAATGAGGAGAAGCATCCGGCGAGGCAGGACGAGGGCGACAAAGGGCCACCTCAAGCTGCTGCTGACCCAAGAGAGTATCATTTTATTTGTGATTTAACTCTGCATGTTTTGTGAATAAGATGGGGAAGTAGGTGGGTAGATATAAAGAAAACATGATAACAAGGGTTGTAGGTGAGGTAAGTGTTACGGGGTAGGCAATCGGGGGTTGCAGGTATGTTTATATGTATAAAAAGAATAACGAGAAAATTATTGTATCGTAGGTGGTTGTTTTTAGGGAAGGTGTATATAATTGCGGTGGCCGTAGCGGTTAGGGAGAAGCCAGTATCGGTTACTTAACCATATCTCGGTTATGTATAGCAGTGCGATTCTTGGGAGAATTTCTAGAATGTTGGAAAAAACCACTGCGGATTGAATGGTTGTTTGTTGTTTTGGTGTATGCGGGCGGCGGGATTGAGGATGAATGATAGTGTGCAGTAGCTGTTGTCCACGAATCAGCGGATGTAACACGGTGGAATGGACGTTGATAAATCGTTTGGGGTTAAGTGGAATCTGTTATTATTCACGAATCGCACGTAACCATGGTATATTACTGAGCGTTGATTGAAAGATGGAATCCCGAGACAAATACCTTCTATCATGCCGCGGTGAAATAGCGGTAACATTGGAAGATGTGTTTGGATTTTGAGACTTCCTATTACGGAGAACTACTATATATCGAGGCACTACCTAGCGGCACGGGAGCGATATGCTGATATTTGGTCCATCGCCTTACGAGATTTGACACGGCGAGAGTTTATCGTTTACATATGGGGTAATGTATACGAGCACACCACGAGAACAAGGTTAGCGGTGATATTAATGATAGCGGTAGGGTATTATGCATTAGAGGCGGAAGGGAAGATTTCAAAGGCATTGATGTGTGTTATCGGGAGATGGTAGAAAGGAAGGCGTTACGTTTGCATGGGCACTGCATATTTGGCGGAGCTATACGGGGGTTTATGGGCTTGTAGGCGAAATCAGGGCGACCTTTGGATAGTTCATACTTATTACCATTGTTGGGCCTATGAGCACATTGTTTGTGTGCGACCAATAGGCCAATCCCTCAGCGAGGAGAGGCCAGAATACGAGAGGTTGGGATTGAGCGATAGGTCGAGGCAGAACAAGAGGCGAGATCCCGCCGTGGCGAGTGATATTGAAGTATTACAGGCGAGTATAGGAGAAGTGCGGTTGCGGATATATCATTAGATGCCATATGGAAACTATATGGTAGCAGAGAACATAGGCGAGAGTTGAGGGTGTTGAGCGGTGAGGTGGATCACGGGGCACGGGCGGGTAGTATGAGAGGATTCCTATAGATCGCATGCGGTGACAATTCAGATTTGTGCGAGATATACCCACAGCTTATAGACCATATATGAGATCGGCGAGGCAGCATTCTCACCTCCCGGCCAACACCTCGAGAAGGGCACTTTGAAAGAGTATGGCCGATCGCGGGGGTAATGGATGCGGGAGCAGCAGAGGCCTATAGATTATGGTGGGTAGCGAAGTGCGAGGTGTGCGTAGCGCCACGACATAGCGGTGATTACAATGAGAGAGGATAAATCTGCGGCGTTTGGTTGGCAGCTCAAACGCGAGTGAATGAGACAAGAGGATTGTTAGTGGTTGCGGAGTCATGGGCGGGAGACTAGAGGCTGAAATCCTCCATGCGGCGGGCGTATTCATATGTTACGGAGAGATTGGCGGATCGGTGGGTGGTACCAATAGCCATGGTACCTTTGAGGACGAGAGAAGGCGCGAGAGGGTCGGCGATCACGATCATCACCTAGTTCGGGATGAGGCGTGATGGTGCAGTACATGTTAGCAAGGTAGTAAGAATAAATAAGGATGCCGACTGCGTGTCGATGATAGAAGATGTATTTGTTTAACATCTAAATAAAGCCGAATATGTATGTTGATTTAAATTACGATAATAATAAGATTGTTTGTGTTTTGATTTTCGGTGTTTTGAAAAGGGATAAAGAGGTGTGATTAAATAGAAATACACAAAAATATTTATATTCACCCACGAGGATAGGTTATGGTAGAGGATGGTCGAGCTAACCTTGGGAGACCCCATGTCTCGAAGTCTTTGCCTCATAGCCCATTGCACAAAGCGAGGAGGGGCCTCGAGCCGATGTAGTTCTCCCTTAGGACCGAGGGAGAGGTGAATTCGGAGCAATTTGGGTATGGTTAGGCGGTTTGTTGGTTGATAAGATTTTGATGTTGATAGGGTAATGTTGTTGGTGTTGGTAAGGTATAGGCGATGTTGATGTAGGTATAGGTAAAGCAAAAGTTAGCTTACCCAAAGAGAAGGAACCATGTCTGATTAAGATCAACACACAATCTAGATGCGGCGAAAAGAGGAAAGAGTGTCCGTAGTTGAGAAGAGCTAAACAAACCACATATTAACATAGGATGAGCTTGAATCCCTAGGTACCTTGCATAGGCGAGAAGTCGATAGGTGAAAAGAGTTGTATAATCACAATATATCGGATATCGTCACATCCCTTGAGTTGAAACAAGTGGTGAGGTAAGGTGGATGATATAAGCGAGTGCTGTGAGAACTTATTACAAAGTGAGTGCTCGGCGAAAGAGAACCTACCCTAAATAGACAAGTCCATGACTCAAAGTCCTTTTGAATGAGGCTTTTCTTTTATTGAATGTAGGCGATCGATGCGGGAAGTCTACGGGGGATATTGATTGTATTATTCTCGAGTCTTCACGAAGGCTGATCAATGCGAAGCTTGATAAAAGCTGGATTTGTGTATAATTTGTCCTTCGAGGAAGCGATCTATTTATAGTAGCGAGATATGATTGTAATGCATAGCTGTCCTTGAGAGGCGATCTATATATAATAAGCAGTGATAGTTCGGCATATATAGCTGTCCTTCGAGGAGCAGTCTATATTTAATTTAAATGACTAGATGTTCATTTGGCGTGAAGCATCTAGTTAGTAGGAAGTTTGACTCAAGAAAATCCCGAGAAGAATACGGCTTATTTTAATACTTTGAAGTCATGGACTAGACTAAAAAAGGAAGGCATCATCGAGGGAGTGAGGATCAAACTATGTGAGCTGATTGTTATTATGAAGTGTAGGAAGCGAGTGTATGTAGTGGTAAGTAAGTGAGCTCAAGGGACGACGGCGGGTAGATAAGTGATATAATACTAATTTCAATAGTAGAATGGTCGAAGATCACGAGGCATTAAGGAGTTCGAGCTCGAGTTTACCATTAAGCGAAGCTAAATGATAATGCAGATCCATAGGTATGAGTGATTATATAAGGCCCGATCGATTGGGAGAAAATTTTCCACGTTTGCTCTTTTCTAGTTTGGTTACATGTTGATTCTCTTTGAGAACAAGATCACCAACCTTAAAATACGCTCATGAAGTCGCTTATCATAAGCACGTTTAATGCGTTTTTGATAGATTTGAAGGTGATCAAAGAGTGTAAGGCGGCGTTCGTCAAGAAGCTCAATTGGGCTAACGCTCTTGGCGGAAATCATCGTTGGTGAGAATATCTGAAGAGATATTCTAAGGGAGGGTATTTGTATTTCGAGAGGCAAAACAGCCTCGTACCGTATACGAAAAAAAAGGTGTGGCATTAGTAGAAATGCGAATGCTAGTACGATAAGCCCAAAGGGAAAAGGGAATGTGATCGTGCCAATTTCTTCGGATTCATTGACAACTTTCATGAGGATTTTGGTTAGTGTTTTATTAGAGGACTCGGCTTGCCCATTGGCTTGTGGATAGTAAGGTGATGAGAAACTAAGTTTGATACCAAAGTTGTCACAAAGGTCTTGCAACAACTTGTTTTTGAAAGATTTTCCATTATCATTATCGGGCGATGAGAACACCAAAGCGGCGAGATAATGTGGTGGTTAATGAACTCGACAATTTTTCTTTTTGATTGAAATGAGTGGAATAGCCTCCACCCATTTTGTGTAATATTCGGTCATTTGTGAGTATCCAGCGGTGGCGTTGTGAAGAGGTTGGGTGAATCTCACCAATAAGGTCTAAACCCCATTGTGAGAAGGGCCAAAGATCTCGAAGCGATCGGAAGCGGGTGGCTAGGAGTATGTTGAAGGTTGGCATGTTTTTGACACATAACACAACGCTTAACATATTCGTGATGATCGTTATTGAAGTAGGCCAATAGTAACCAAGGTGAAGGATTCGTTTGGCCATGCGGAAAGGCGCTAAAATGTCCACCACAAATACCGTCATGGACTGTTAGATGGTATGAGTGGCCTCGCGCCCTTGATCGGACAACGAAGGAGGATACCATCAAAGCCACGTTTATAGAGAGTCCCCCATGACAACATAACACGAAACACTTTTAAGAAAAAACGTTTGTCATTAGTAGTAAGGTCGGTGGGAGGGCGAGAGATTGTAAGGTAGTCGTGGAATTGGTGGTACGGGTATCTGTGAATTAGTGGACACGGTATTTATCATACAAACTACGGGGTTGAATAGGATGGGGCAAAAGTTGTTGGACCACGGCGAATAATTGAGTCGGTTGGCGCGGCGGGAATTTGTGAGGCTAAGCGAAGCCATAGTATCCATAAATTTGTTAGTGGAGCGGGGAATGGTTTGTATAGAATAGTGGGTAAATAAAGCTAGAAGTGAATCCACGTAGTGTTTGTATTTTGAAGTTCTTCGTTTTTGCATTGGTAGACGCCCATAGCTTGATTGACTACAATTGAGAGTCGCCAAAAATGTTGATAGATTTGATACCTAAGTGTAATGCAACTTGGAGACCCGAGCAAGAGGCCTCGTATTCCATTTGTATTATTAGTGCAAGGAAATCAAGTCGGAATGAAAGAGGCATAGGTTCAGCGTTGAGAGGAATGAGAAAAACGCGGCTCCTCCACCATGGCGGCATTTAGATCCATCGAAGAAGAGGTCATTGGAGTACGACTCCTCATGAGGAAAGAGTAGCGATGAGTTCGTCGGGAAATGTGAAATTGGTAAATTGTTCCCGGTAAAGGAGCGTCATGAAGTTGGTGCGATGGTTTGTCCTTTGATTGATTTCGGTGGATAAACTCAAGGTCGAGGTCGGCGAGAAGCATGAGCCATCTAGCAATCGTTGGTTGAGATGAGGTTTGGCGTACATGTAATGGATGGAGTCTGTATTGGTGATGCGAAAGTCTTGTGATTTAGAAGGTAGTGTCGGAGTTTGGTGGCCACGAATGATAGGGCAAGGCATAATTTTTCTACATGTGTGTACCTAATCTCATAGTCCACCAAAGTCGACTTATATAATAAAGGCGGAAAGGTAAAGGTAGAAAAGGCGGTTGTCTTGGGGTGGGATAAGCACGGGTGGCTGCAAGAGAGATAGGATTTGAGAGCTTGAAGGCTTGGTGACATTCTTCGCTCCATTGGAATGCAATATCCTTTTTAAGGAGGTGATGGAAAGGTTGACACCGATCCGAGAGTTGGGAGATGAAAGCGTCGGATAGATTGGAGCTTACCTTGTAAACTATCACGATTGTTTGAGATTTTTGGGTGGGGGCATTTCTAGGATAGCTTTGACTTTGATGGATCGACCTCGATACCCACGCAAAGAGATGATGAAGCAAGAAGTTTTCCCGAAAGAACACAAAGACACATTTCTTCGGTTGAAGGCGGACAAAATATTATAGCAGGTGATCAAAAATAATGGTTAAAACATCGAGATGTTCACTACGATGTTTAGACTTGCCGAGAAGATCGTCGACATAGTCTTGAGGATAGTGTGCATAATGTCATGAAAAATGTAGGTCATAGCCCGGTGATAGAGTAGCGCCCGGCATTCTTAAGGCCAAATGGCATGACACGATAACGAAGGTTCCCGAGGAGTTATGAAGGTAGTTTTGTGTTGATCGGCGAGCTGACCAAAATTTGGTTGTATCTGAAAAACCATCCATGAGAGAAAGCATTTCATGGCCCTTGAGTGAGATCAACAAGTTGATCAATACTTGGGAGAAGTCATCCTTGGGGCAAGCGAGGTTAAGATCCGGAAATCTGTGCATATCAGAAGTCCCCCTGTCGCTTTAGTAGCGAGTGCGATGTTAGAAATCCATTGAGGATAGTCGATAGGCAAGATGAAGGAAGCGAGAAAGAGTCGTTGGAGCTCCTCTTTGACGAAGAAGCAATGCGTGGATGCATTTTCTCAATTTGTTTGATTGGTTTGGAAAGCGGGGTTTAGGGTGATGTTATGGATGGCGATAGTAGGATCAATTCTGGCATGTCGGCGTAAGACCATGCAGCAGTTACTGAGCACGGAGAAAAGGTAGTAAAGGCTGCTTACGATGTGTTAAGGGATTGTCCAATCTTCACAATGTGAGATCCTCCTCCGTGTGGATATTGATTTCTATAGTAGATTCGTTCGGCATAGTTTGGGTTTGAGATGGTAAGGCTCGTTGAATATAAGAATCATCGCGCGAGGTAAGTGAGGATGGAGTCGTCATCGGCATTCAACAACATTAATCAAAAGCGAATCCTCTTGATCATATGCGGATATAGAAGGGAAGAGGCGATGGATCCTCATTATCGCGTTGATAAGTGAGAGGACCTATGAAGATAGCATTTATGAAAAAAAAAAAAAAAAGTTAGGGGATGGATTAGGGTCTATAGATTACGTGGGTGATGATGGAAAAGTGGGTGATGATGGTTTGGTAGGGGCGGCGTCTTCTTCTTCGGAGATACGGTGACGGGGAGGTGTCTCTGTGTAGGTGTTCGGGAAAACCGAGACCACTACTGATCGTTATGTTTACGGGTAGTCACGGGAATAAGTGTATGTCGGCCTTGTTCGTAAAGGCCAAAACCAAAGCCTTTCCACGCCATGGCGGTGAGTCAAAGAAGGTGAGGGCGAAATGATGATTTGTCAAGTATTGAAAATCGGATTGAAAAGGAACCACACCAAGAGGAGGTTCGGGGGTAATGGAGGATCGTCAACACCCCATACGTTAGGTTAGTGTGGAAATAGGGTGGTAAAAGAGATTATCTCCCCCACATGACAGTCGTAGGTGGGATGTGCATGTAATTGTCCGTATTCTGCGGGGTAGGGAAAGAACTAACGTTATATAGGCGGTACTCCCAGCGTAAGGCACTAAAAAAACATCTACTAAGGGTCGGAGGTTGGAATGTTAGGCTGCGGGAAGGGAAGTGGTTTTGCGATGGTGGTTTCATCGATTGAAGGTGTAGGCGCGGTTGGGGTGGATGGTTGAGATACATTTGAAGAGGATGGTTGGGTTGAATGTATGGGTGTCTTGATTGGTATAAGCACATCGTTAGGCGGTATAACATATTGCAGGTTTTAAAGGGGAGGGTCAGCTTTACGGTGTAAGACTTCCCCTCGTACTCAAATTTTATGCATCATGTAATGTTGAGGAACGCATCCCATGGCTCGGATCGAGGCGACCAGCAATATATTATATTGGAACTCTCCCTCAAGGACATAGAAGAGTTCGGGTAAAGTACGTGGTCTACGCGAATGTTGAGGATCACGGTGCCTAAGGTAAGTAATAGCGTCATTGAATGACCATGACATGATGGGGTTGCACACATGCAACTAGAAGGGATGTTCATCTGTTGGAAGGCTTTTGAAGAGATGATGTTTAGGCTAGCGCCCGTCAATCATAACCCGGCGTACTCGAATGTCCCGGACGTAAGCGGAGATGAAAAGGGTAGGAGTCGGGATCTTCTATACCAAAGTCGACAATTTCATCTTGAGCCAGAAGCTGCGGCAGCGACTTGTTATGCGAGATCTGAAGTGGTTGGGGAAGTGGGTTGTTTGGTGAGAGAAGCAGCGTGATTGGGTGTTAGAATGGAGGTAACGGGAAGGGTTTCATTAGGCAAAACCTCTATCCCTTGAAGGATCTCAACGAGAGCTTGTCGATGAGATTCGAGAAATCGAATGAGATCATCTGATGTCATTTTACGGGTGATTGGTGAAGGCTGTTTAATCATATTTTGGTGGGCAATGCCATTAGAGGCGGGATAGGTGGGTCCATGAATGACCACTTTAGATGGTGGTGCAATCGGGATGTTTGACGGAGAAAGAGATGCGCGAGTGTGTTTTCTTTTGCTTTCCCATTGTTTTTACGCCCTCGAGTAGCGACACTAATCATATTAATCTGAGTGAACGAGAAGATGAAGTGAGGATAACTCATGGTCTTGAAGGTGGGGTTGTAATAATGATAGATCTTGGTGAGGCGGGGACGAGATGGTATAGGAGAGGGAATGGAAACTAAAGGTCTCTCCTTCGTAAGTTGTCTTTCTTAATCTTTCTATCAGGGAGAGGTATTTGGCGAAGGATGGTTTTAGAGCTTTGCATCCCTCCACATCATGTCTGGTGTGCGGTGATAAGTGCAGATTTTAGACTCATCGTAATCCATAGGTCGGGGCTTAGGCGGGTCATAAGGTCTAAGTGGAGGTAGGGAAATGGTCGCATTCTCCACCAACATAGCAAGGATTTTGGCGTAAGATCCTTTGAGTGGGTCAAAATCGGAAGAGGATGAGGGTATTGATTGTGTGGGTTTTGGTAATGTTTGGGCGTGGTTAGTTCGTATGGGTGGCGGTTTAGCGAGGGTGTTGATACATGGTTTTTAATAAACGTGATTTCTTTGGCGCGAAGCTATGTTGGATGATGAGGCCACGAGATGGCGTGGTATCGAAAGAAAACAACCATGGGGAAATAGGAGTAGCTGAAAAAAATCTTTTGATGATGGAATTTGTTTAGGGTTGATAGGTGGACAACGGTGTTGCTTATATACTGGAATTTCTATATAGGTGCGGAAGGCGTAGGTTGTTCTAAAGAAAACGTAGGAGGTATGATATATTGGTGTAAGGTAGAGGATGGGGTCCCGATATGGAAGGTAGGTATGACGATGATGGTTTTGATTGTGATAGGGGTAGGGATTGAGTTTGTCTCTAGGTGGCGGAGTGGATTTATTTTGGATAGATCGAGTCGCTTAGGCGGGTGCGTTAGGCCCAGGCATTGGTGAGGTCCCAGCGTAGGGAAGATCTGGTTAAATTGATAGAAGTGGGACGGGGCATTTGGTAGAGGTGAGGGGGTGAAGGTGAGAGCAGGGGCATTTTAAGCACGTAAGCACTTGGGTATATGGTGGAGACATCGGGATCAGTCATTTGCATTTGAGTAGAAAAAGGGGTACTCAAGCGTTCCCATAGGGCTGTCATCCTCTACGTGGAATGGCGGTCCCAGTGTGATTTGTAATTTTAGTACGGAAGAAAGGTGGGTTGTAATTCCAGTCCATTGCGGGTGTGACACGGGGAGGTAGATGAGGCCTTTGTATCAATAGATGTTAAGAGAGTCAACCGGTCGTTGAAAAGATTTAGGCGATGAGGGACTAATAGGTAGGAGGCGTGTTTGAGGGGATCATCACGTTTAAAGAATGTGGTGATGTTAGGGTAAGAGATTTCTCGTCTAAGGATGTCAAAAGGAGTGGTGAGCCTTCCTCTTGTGTAGCGAAGTGGTAGAAGGGCGTTTGGGAAATAGATAAATTAGATAACATCCGCTCACGGTCTTGTAGGGATGTGGTGTAAGAAGACTCCTTGATGAGAAGAGAAGTCGGGAAGTTAACTCTTACTATGGGTAAAGGAATGATTTCACTTTAAGCTTGATGGTGGTGAAGGAGGTTCAAACTCTGTGTTAGTGGAGAGGCTTGATTAAAAAAATTTCAATAGAGGCTTTTGGATGAGAATCGAAGGTGCATGGATCTCATGAACACTCTCCTCGGCTAAGATATCTTGGTTCACATTCTTGTTGGGCGAGTGATTCGGGAATGGCTTGTTGAAAATTTTCAGATTTCGGTTAGCGGGCGTTAGGATTATCGAGGTTATATCCCTGCGTCAACCATTTCTGCACTATGTTTTTCAACATCTTGCAGATTTTCATGACTATGTCCTTTTACGCGGTGAAAGTTACAAAAGTCATTTTCTTTGTACCGAGGAAGGTATTGCGCGGGTGGAGTCAAACCTAGAGTGAGGTTTAACGGGGCAAGGTGATAGCTTGACTTTGAGCAATTTCTCGAGGATGACGCCATAAGTTTCTCCCGAGGAGTGTAATTGGTGGGCTCGGCTTTGTACTTATAAGTGGTTTTCGGCGGAGTATTGGACGGTGTTTGAGATTTGACCATTACGCGTGGACAGCTCCTTTTGATTTAGAAGAAGTGGACGCGTGAGGAGTGGTGGTGTTTGGCTTGTTGGTAGAATCGGGAGTTCGGAAGTGGGGTTTTGTTACGTGACCGCAATTTTCTCTTCTAAGGCTCGAATTTCTAGCTTAGGAGCCATGGTAAAGGCCTCGTCGAATGTGCGGAAAGTTTGAATTTGGAGGGTAGGGGAGATGTGCTTAGTGCAGGCCCGCGTAAATAGTTCAATGAGTTCGGTTTGAGGCGAGGCATCGTAAGTTGGTTGATAAGGCCCGCCATCGTCAGCGAAATCTGCGATAGATTCATCTTCAAATTGTCGGATGGCATAGAAGTCGATGATAGATACTTTCTTGGCAATGTTAATGGAGAAATGATCCAAGAAAGATTGGGCTAGTTGGTTAAAAGAGAAGATTGAGTCTTGGGTTAAAGCAACTTTACCACTCAAGCGGGTCTGATAAGGACATGGGAAAAGTGCGAATATAACAAGCGTCATCATGGGAAATCAAATAACAAGCATGTCTAAATGATCGTGAAGTGTTGTTGAGGATCCTCTTCTTTGTTAAAATGAGTAAACTTTGGCAACTCCCATTAAGGAGGATATGAATGAAGGGGACGAGAAGGGTGAATGGGCTCCCGCAAACTTGCTCGTATGTCAGCGCTACGACTTCCTAAAAGCGGAAGCCTCGAGGTTTGCATTTTGTCCATCATTTTTGATGAAATGTGTGGTTGGATGAGGTGATGGTGCCACAGAATAGGGATGTCCCATATAAGGTGTTGAGGTTCTTTGAGATACGTGTATGGGAATGAAAAGGTAGGCGGAGCTTGAGAAGAAAGCTCGTGTGAATAGGTGGAAGAAGTAAGTCATGAATGGGTAGTCGAAAGAGAGATGAGGTAGAGGCGGTTGGTGGTAACGATCGTGGGGTCAAGATTAACCAAAGGAAAGCTAATCGGGTCGTATGAACCTCTGAAGCCGTCGGATTGGGAGGCGGGCTAGAGATGCACGAAGTAAGGCGGTGTTATCGGGAGGAGTGGGAGCTAAATGAGTAGCTATACTAATAGGCATGCCAATAAGGAGCGACCATCGGGCGTACGGTCGGGGGCATGAGACAAATAGTATTATGCTGTGGGGATTAGCATCCGAGAGAAATTTGGCAAAGTCCTTGTCTCCTCACGGGAATTTGGGGATCTCACTTTGGTGTCGTAGGGTTCCTATAGAATGTGAAGGGGTGATTGGGAAAAGACACAGAAGCGAGGCATGTGAAACCATGGCGGCGGCTTGCTTCAGTGATGACAACCATGGACAAGAACACACGGAAAGTTTCAATCTATCGAAACAAAAACAACCTCGAGAATGATGAATTTAGCAAATTCTTGGTTTGTCGGGGGCTGATGAAGGCGATGGCGATATCGGTTTAGTACGGTGTCGGTCCAGAATCGAGCAGCAGCGGTCCCTTAAGCGATGCGGTGTCAAAAGTCTAGGATAAGAAGATATAAAAGGTTGCTAATTTGATTTTAGCAGCGTTGAGTATGTTTAGCAACTTATTGATCACACGAAGACAAAGTATGACGAGAGAAAGCGAGGATTTGAAAACAAGCGAGAGGCTGCACTGCAAATCTAGAGACTAACCCTAGGGTTAATTTTAGTTATCGTGGGCTTATGCCTTTAGACGTAAGATGATGTCGAGAATCCTAAACAACAAGACCTAGGGAAATGTCAAGTTTGTTTTGGCTTATAAGGCTACCTCAATCGGGCGGAGGAATACCGCGGAAAAGGGGATGTTTGAGCTGTTGTGTTAATTGTGAAGTGATTCGGTATGTGTTGTGTAGTGAAACTAAGGTTAATTTCTGTCAATACCATGGATATCACCCCACGTGTATGACACATTACTTAATCTATGTTCACTAGAATTGGAGAACAACAAGCAAGAATGCAATGCATGTGTTTTAAACCCAAATTGAAAATTATATTCGATGAAGCAAGAGAGATGACTTTCACTAATGCGAAACGGGAAAGCAAGACAAATTCTTTACTAAATATATACCCAAAAATAGCAACAGCAAATATGCTTCCTAAAATAAAAAATAAGCAAGAGAAAGAAACCCAAAATGGGTCCCACAGTACGTGCCAAAATGTTTCGCTCGGAATGTTTGAAACACGGGAATAGAGTTGCTTTATCCTTTCATTCCTTTTAGAAGCAGAGATGAGGTTAGGGTTAGGAGGAATACATTGAATGTTGAGATGGTGTGCGCGTACCGTAGAGAAAGATCAGTGCTGAGAGACTCCTTTTTGTCTTGGAAGGACTACACATGCAAATAAGAACACAAGACCACAAGATTTTGATTAAACAATAAATGAGGAAACTACCTTGGGCGGGAAATACAAAACTTCCTTTCGAAGGTGGTGGTTCCCCTAATATGAATTAACACAAAAAAGCGCAAAATATTAATTAAATTATTTCGTTAAAGCGGGTAGGAAAGGTTGGCTTTCTAGTTTTGATCGAAGAACCGATGCGTTCTGCGATAACCGATGCGTCATTGATAACCGATGGCGTTCGCGATAACCGAAAAGCGGTGGGTTCTACGGTCTTCTTGGCAGCTATGGTGTTCGTAATGGCTGGTTTTTGGGATGGTATTAGGAAATGGGATGGTTAGAAGCAAAAGAATGACGAGTTAGATGGAATGGCACGTTGGGTAGTGGATTGAAAGCAGATTTAAGAGGGCGAGATTCAAGAAACATAAGAAATGTTATGACAAAAGGACATGTATGATCGACTTACTGGTTTTGGCCGAGATGTAAGTTGATCTCCTTGATTCTGAAACACTCCTGGTTTCTTTACTCGTCTCTGCTTTGTCAAGTGAAGATCCGGACTCTGTTCCTCGCTCATGAATGCTCTGTTGATCGAGAAATCCTTTGGTGATCTCTCAAAATGAAATTCCGATCCGTTGTTGTGGTTTGGGGAGCCCATTTACGGGAACCGATGGCGGTTGCGTGAACCGCGGCGGTCGAGTAGAACCGGCATCAGTAAGGAAAAAGTAGGCTATTTTTAGTAAAATAGCCCGCCTTCTAACACTTTTCTCCCGAGAGATCGAGTTGCGGGCTTGGTCAAGTGGCTAGAAGGTCGGCTTTTGGTGCGAGTAAGGAGGCATTAGTTATGGATGTGAGTCTAGACCAAGTCATGGGTCTTAATTAGGTTAGTTTAGGGTTAGGGCTAGTCATGATGAGGTGGAAAGTGAGGTGGCGGAGTAAGGTGATGTGGATTTATCAATTACAAGGTAATTAATAAATAATTGTGTAAAGTTTAGGTAATGAGGCTAGGTTGCGAAATGGGATGCTGGTCACAAGGGGTCGTGGGACACGAATTTGGTGTCTACACCCTCCTTTTCACACATTGTTATACCTTCCACATCGCTTCCTTCTCGTTGCATGTCAATGTCACTTCCTATCATGCATCAACCACTTTGTGTTAATGCACGTAAACATCCCTTCACTATTGCTTGAAAAAAATTTATTCTTATCATGCAAAAATTCATTCCATCGTCAACTCTTGGTTCGTGTCGGTGATAGCATGGATTTTCACATACTGACCTAGCATTAATGGCATCGCATTGCAGGGTAGCTAAACAACTAGATTAATGAGGAAAGGAACCCATGTTCTTCATGCAAGAAAAGTACCATTGGAAAGTGAACCGGTATGGTTACCCATACTTCTGTACATGTAATTAATGAGGATTGTTGATAGGTGATAAAAAATTGTTATATCATGTATTTGACCCACTCATTTTTTAGGGGTAGAAATTTCAAAATTGTAATGGAACTCTGCCAACATTATTTCAGTGTTTTTGTGAACTCCAGGCCTAAAATTTATACATCTTGTGAAGCATTATTTCCTTTTTCATATATTGTAATGGATTGTGCATCATTTTAAGCAATAAAATTAGCGGTTTGTGGATCTTCTTTCCCTAGTTTGATTTATATTGCATTTATTGCTTTCCATTATATTTTGAAGTTATATTATGCATAGTGTGTTCCTTTATAGGGTTTAAATTCATTATGTTTCATGAAATTCGAGGTTTGAATGTGTTTTGGGGTGTGGCAGTTTATATTCCCTATTCTACCCCACTTTCCCTCCATTATAACTCACTAGGAATCTATCTAGTCTTGTTTTGGTGTTATCAACTCCCTTAGTTTAGGATTTACATTTAATGTATTTATCTCTCTCTCGGCCCCTTGGAATTGATAGTTTAGGAGTAAGTTAGCATTAGTATAGGTCGGGGGACTAGCCTTATCTAGAGCTTAGTCTCAATTACAAGGGTCCACACCTGAGACAATCCCATGTTAGTTAAAATTAGGGTTTTTAATGTGCAAATTCTAGGGTGCTAATTTTCCAACATAACAATTTTGGCACGCCCATTGGGACATAAGTCAATATTTAATTTTTTTATAAAGATTGGGTGTGTGTCTTGGTGAATTTCCATCCTTTAGAGGCTTTTCAACAACACATATGGCAACTCCATCATTCAAATCCAGTGGTTTCAGCAGCCCAAGTTTATCAAGTTCATGAGAAGAGTGCAAACCCGGTCTAGAGAAAGAGAAGAAGGTATCTTTGAATACTTGTAGTTATCTCTCAGGAAGAGGAAGGAGAGGAAGAAGAGTACAAAGATTTCCATCTCCACCAAATAGAACATTATCCACACCTCCACCTGGTAGACCCTTTATTCAATCAACTAGGATTCTTAGGCCACTCAGGATGGCTCATCAACAACCACCAAATCAGCCACCTCCAAACCCCTATGAAAATTTCCACAGAAGTAGTTCACTTGCCCTTAATGCAAAAATCTAGTCATGATAATAACATTAAAGAATATCCCATACTTCATGCGAAAAGTCACACAACTCCCATCGACCATATTCAAGACATTGAAAATGTTTGTGTCATACATGAGATTGTTGAGATGGATGTTGCAGTCAAGTTTTTGGCTTATTATTTCAAAGGAAAAGCATTGCAGTGGTTTAGAGGCTTGGGAGTAGGATCAATTCAGAATTGGGATCAATTGTGCACACCTCTCTGTGGCCAATTTTGGTAGAGGGATGAAAATTATCGCTTTTGGAGCAGATGACTACAATCAAAAGGGCACTAGCTGAGAAAATGATAGACTTAAATTCTAGATTCCAAATAACATGGGAGAGGATCCCAATTACAGTCTAGACCAATAACTGAAGGTGCATTTCTCTATTTTCTTAAAGCTCTAAATTCTTATATATCTATTATGATACAATATATGGGAGGAATAACCCTACCTAGATGCCTATGCCATAACCATTAGAGCTGAGAATTTCCTAATTCAAGTCGGTAAACTTACACCTAGGCTACATATGCCTCTCTATCCAGATATGGGGAATCCTAATCCTAATCAAACACCTACAATAGCCCCCATCCCTGCTCTAAGAAATCATATTTCAAATGAAGCATCCACTTCTTCTTATATCCCTTCAAATGAACTCCAAGAGGTTATGAAACAATTGGAAAACTTAGGAAATGAGTTGGTAACTCTTAAGAGGTAGAAATATCAAATTTATATACCTTATCAGCCTCAATTCCAACCCAATAAACCTCCATATTAGCCAAACATGCTACATATTCTAGATGTTAACCAAAACCAAGGACAAGCCAAATTCGCTAAGTCATTCAAGGCATATAACCCTAATGCAATTTCAACATCTACGGCCTTGGTTCCAGCTCAAAACAACATAGCACTAGAATATGAATGGTGTTTCCCATGCATCCAACCACAAAATCAGGCAACATGCTTTAATGGAGCTTTAAATCAAATATTGATGGTGACTACGATGAGTGTTCCTCAAGAAAAAAACTAAGAAGAAAGTAAGCAACATGTAGCTAATAAAGGAAGCACCTCTAAATGAGACAACACTTGTGAATTGGCAAGCTAAGGATTTTTGTGGAATAAATCAGTCCCCTTCTCAAAGTGTGGTAGCCAACATGAGGTCTAAGAAGAGGAATATAGAGGAAGGGAAGTAATCTAATCCAGTACTTCTCAGCCTTCTATCACACTTAGGGAGTATTATCAATCTAAAGTGTAACCCCAAACATTCAAAATTATCCAAAACTACCTTCTAAGCCAACTCGGGTACCAATTGTAGTAGTTCATGTGTAATACAAAGTGATGCTAAGTAAGAGGCACCATAAGAAGAATCCATCTCCTTTTAACATTATTGATCAAATGAATAATACCAATGTAAGCATTTCCATGTGGGAATCATTGAAAATTCTAGGCCAATGGGATTTGTGACAAAAAGCTATCAAAAATTGGTCAACATCAAACAAGTTGTCTAAGAATCAAGAGAAGGTGCTTACAAATGCAGCTCCAAAAAGGAGTTCATGGAGGTCATGCAAGGTAAAACATGAAGCCTCGGCCATTTTATATTTCATTTAAAATTTTCATTCTACTGGTTTGATGTACTTTTGTCTTCCTGTATGGATGTGTAAAATTTTTTCCTTCATTGAGGTGTTGTTGTCAGTCCTTTCCTATGGTCGTGGATCATGCTGAGTCATGGTATTATTTACAATTTTCTTTCCATGGGGAAAATTTTTTCGTAGCTTGGGAATGAATGATTGGTTTTCCCCTTCATTTATCTTTTCCACAATCGTGTCTCCTTTGTAAATTTTGTCCCGACATCCGCAGATACGTGTTCGTCTCTAATTGGATGCGGTGTGGTGGGTCTATTTGATGAACTTGTCACTTTTAATTATGTTTGCAAAAATGTCCTGAATTACTCTAGGCCCTATAAATTCTAATTGGATATTTGAAACTATGAAGCGGCGTGAGAAAATTTTTATTTCAGCCCCGAGAGAGTATGTACACTTTTGTAAATCAAGTGGTTACGGGAAGGCAAGGGCCTTTTTATGTTTTGATACATTATGGCGAAAGGCGTGAAAATATAAAATGAATGCCTAGGACCCACAAAAAGGACATGTGGCCATTGTTTATTATAAAATCGGGGAAGCGGGTCGTCCGGGGCACTTTGGAAATTTTGTACTTTGTTTTGAAAAGGAGTAAAGTTGTAAAAGTAAGTCACTACCCACTGATGCCCAGTAAAGCCATGTGTTGAGCCTGCATCAAAAGTGGATGGGTGGGCCAAAATGTCAAAAATACACAATTTATTTGAGCATCACAAAATATGAAAGATACCCCAGCTGTTTTCAGCTAAAATTTTTCCACGTGGATGGCTAAAATTTGAAGTCGTAAAAAAGTAGAGTTAATGGTTGTGATACAATGCATTTAATATATCGCCATTACCAAGGGCCTTAAGGAATTTGAATACATTCATCCTTTACTTTTATTTTAATGGTATCTTGTTGTTTTTATCAGTGGAGTGCAATTGGAATTATTGTCGAGCACAATTTATGAACTTGAGAAGTGCAAAATATGTTGTTTTGAGTCAGAATTGCTCGGGCGCTTGCATAAAATTGGTAAGAGCTTCAAACTCCTGTGTATCGTGTTTGTTCTGTTGGAAAAAGGTTGAAGTAAAATTAGGGTTTTGAAATGAAGACTATGCCATTTTCTTCTTCTATTACATCGGGGTCATGAGTGACCTAGACAAGGTAACAAACATAGATTTGATGAGTGCCGACTTAAATGATTTTCATCAAAGATTAAATAGTTCTCATTTGAGTGAATCTTTAAAGGAAATTCATGATAGCTGCATCGCCTCAGCGGGTGCCATCCCACCCTTTGTTAATGCCAGAACTAGTATGGTTTTGTGCCATGAATTATGACTCTGAGAAGAAGGAAGTGTTAGATGGGAGTGGGGATGCGGTGTTGACATTGACACTTGACAACCATTAGAGTATTACTGAAATTACCTATAATTACTAAACCAATTACTATTGGCATCAAACTAGCCTTGCAAGACTATGAAACAAAGAATAAGGATTATGCCAAAATGATAAACACACAATGGCTCCTTATAGAGAGGAAGGCATCGACTAAAATCCCAAAAGGTTGGTTAGGGCACAATTCGTTGAGGAGGTTGAGGATATCATTATGCTTTTGAGTCGAATGGCTAGGTTTGGAAACTACAAATGAGTTTAAAGAGTGGATGTCCACATTTATATGGATTATTCTTGAGAGAAAAGGAAATATTTGTTGGGCCACCTTTATTTTAGATGCAATCCATGATCATATGATTACTCTGGTAAGCAAGGATTGAGATAGGGGATCTGCAGAGTTGGAGTTCTATATGATGACATATTTGATTTATAATGTTACTGCAATGCACAGATATTTTCTAGCATTGTCACCACGTGCTGATTTTAAAAAGTTCCCAATGCATGAAATTTTCCCTCAATTATAGTTAACCAACTGGAGTGGAAATGTCAGATTGGTAAATGATGCTTTCTTTGCACTAATTATTTTCTTGTTCAAACCAGAATGGGGGTAGTATAGAATGTTTGAGCATGCAAGGAAAGTGATTATGGAGTATGGGTGCTACTTCATTCAGTATAAGAAGTTCACTTATATCAGGGTTAGTGGTTTTGAGGGAAAACCTTTTAAATTACCTAGGTATGTTAATGACAAGCTATGTTTATGTGAATTGGTAAGGCAACTGGTGCTTGTGCACAAGTTAATTGCTTTGGGAGGCACAAAACAAATGTCAAATTCCCTATCAGAATTGGAAGGTATTCATGCCCTTCCATTATAAAGGCCAGACTAATTGGAGAAGAAATGAAAGGATTTGGCCATGGAGACATTTGAGGCTAGAGCCAATTATGACATTCGGTGGGTATTTAACAATGTTGCTAACACTTTTGAGCATGAGCCTCACTTTGAGGACTATTGGATGAATTGTAGGGATGAAGAAGAAGTCGGTTGAGGGATTTTTCAAGAATGACTTTATCACAAGTGGTAGATTTAAAATTGTAGTCATTCTAGAGGGGGTTGTAGATGACTTACACACAGTGAGTAAATTCTACATTGATCAGAAGATAGAAAGTCAACCTATAGCTCCCCTAGTTTGGAATGAAGAGGAGTTTGATGATCCCTACATGAGGATAACTGATGTCATGAGGAGAATGGTAAATTGGCTGGTTTAGATGAATATTGACTTATCAGTACAAAATACAAGAGTCCTAAATCATTTAAGAAATGGGAAACTTAAATGATGATATCCCACCTCTGAAGGAGGGTGCTGATAAAATTGACCCATTAGGAGGAAAATCCCCTCTATTACCCTCTAAAAGGATTATTGATGGGCTTATTGATGAATGGAACAATAGCTACTAGCAAGAAAGGTACTTCCATGTCATAGCCATTAGGAAGAAAACTAAAAAAATGCTTTTAAAGTCCATGGAAAATGCCCTATTACTCCTGCAGTGCCACTCAGGAAAAGGAAAGGGTCTAGCATCACATGTGGTTAGCCCAAATGTTTCCCTAAGCCACATAATACTAAAAATTTAATGAGTGCAACCATTTCAAGTGGTCACATTCAACCTCAGGCCATGCAAAAGATGAAAAGAGAGCACCACCAGAATTGAAGCAGTTTGAGCGGACACACAAGAAACCCAAAATTGTCCACCACCCAATCCTGGTAAGGGTAGGTGCCCATACACCAAATAATTTCAAACACAGGGATGGGGTAATTGATCCCCCAGAAGTGGAAAAAATTGATAACATCCAAGAAGCAGTAGGATACATCATTTCAGGTATGGGGAAATCAAGTCCCATGATCCCTCATTCATTCTTCATGGAAAAAGAGGTGGAATGCATTCAGAGCTCTAGTTCCCTGGGGAATACTATAGTTGATCCGGTGGATAGTCAGTTTCTTACCCCAAGTATGAAAATTCTGAAGCTCTACTTGTTAAAGATATCAATCCACCACCAGTTGAAACAATGCATAAGGTTGTAAATGTACAAACTGAGGTGATTGATATAGATGTTGATGAGGGATTATCCATGCTAGATGCACTCATTTTTCTATTTGATGAACCCTTATTAACACCAGTGGTTAATATTGAAGCAAGTAAGGAATCAGAAAGAGGTCCTCATGTACTAAAAACTGAAGTAAGAGATCAGGAAGTGAATTTTCTTCCCCAAAATGAATGGTTTTGGAAATGGATAAACTAGAGCTATTGGTGGAAAAAGGTGTTAATACTAAGTTGGTGGTAGAAAATGTTGTGCCCATTCCTATTGAGGTTACTAAGAGTGATGACCTTCTTCAAGAAGAAAAAATTGTCTTTTGAAGAAAAACTAAAAATGGCACAAGATATAATTATTGATGAGGAAATTGTTATTGGTGGAGAATCATAAATTTCAATGGGAAATGTGGGTTCACTTCCAATAGAAAAACCTGCCATAACATTTCTGAGGTATCATTAGGGCATGAAAGTAGTAGTTTGGCAACTCAACTAGTTTTGGGAGTAGAGGAATCCATTTCCCAAACTTTGATACAAAAGGTGAAGGGGAAGAAACTCATGCCACCATGTTTTCAACTGGAGAAATAGTAAAGGAGTTCCCTTTGAGTTTTGATGCAGATCAAGTTAAGGATGATCAACCTGAAGTGCTAGATCTGGAAAAGAAGCATCTAGAGGAATTAATGGTACAAAGTGAAATTGACTTAGGGAAATTGGGATAAGTGGTCAAGAAAAAATAGAATTATTAGTGCAACAGGAACAAGAGATGTCCAAGAAAATAGTAGTTGTTCTAAGAAACTCTAGCAAGGATCATAGGAAAATAAAATGTTGGAATAGGTTTGAAGAAGGGATGGATTAGTGAATTAATTTCAAATGAAGAAGTGGCCCTTCCTATACAAAGTTGACCTTACTGCTTTATCCTTTCCAAAAATAGTGAGAGCCCCAAAAAGGGCCAAGAACCATCACAAGGACTCTTATTGATTCATCGGGGGAAAGAACCCTAGAGATAGCAACCCCTTTCGAGGGAAAGACAAGAAAATACATAACCAATGATGATTACAACATTCAAATTATTCCCTTGGGAAAACCTTCAAGGGAACAACTAAAGCAGGGAGTATCTGAAGTAGTGAATGGTCTTTTACAAAAGGTGGATGAAGATGGGATGACAAAGAAGTAACTTAAAGGAACAAATTAAGGCCTTAAGTTCATGTTTACAACAACTAACAGGAAAAACTAGTCATGAACAAGTAGGTACTTATGTGAATACCCTGAAGGAATGGATAAAGTAAATAGTGTTGTCAAGAAGGTCCAAGTGGTGGATGCTTGGGTTGAACAACTATCTAAGAAAGGAAAGGAAGTTATCATAGAAGGAAGGAAAAATATGAGGACCTCAGAGGTCGATTAAATGAAATTGATGGAGTAATTAAAGACTGTGACAATGATATTTTCTACTTGGAGGAACTCTCCCCAAGCTTGACCGCATAACCTAGCTTAGTGAGGAGTTGGTTGAGAAAGAAGGCATCATGCCAATAAGATGCAAAGGGATTCAATATGCCCTTGAAGAATTGACAAAAATCAGGTTAGATACCTTAAATGGAATCAAGAAGAAGCTTGAAGTCAAAAGGAACTGGGTTGATGATCTACTTGATGCCATTGATAGAAGATTAGAAGACATGGTGGTGGATAAGTCCAAAAAGAGCTATGGGGACTTAAGACTTGATTTCTTACTCAATTCCTTTGAAAGTAATATCAGACAGATGAATTCTCCCATGAAATTGTTAAAATTATGATGAAGATTGAGAATAGGATTGAGGAATTGAAAGCCAAGCCACTGGAATATAAAGAAAATGGCTCAATGTTTGGACTTAATATCAAGACAAACATTGATTTTCCAACATCACCTTGGACCTAACAAGGATGAAGTAAATGAATTATTCTAGAGGTATGATGCTTATGTGGCTAGATTACCAGAAGAGAAAGATGTAGAGGAAAAGGGTGAAGAGGAGGAGGATGTTGGCACAAAAGATGATGAACATGTTTAAGCACTTTCTTCCTCTTTTTGTATTTTCTTTTCATACTCCATTGAACTGATATTTTGAAATTGATATTTCTGATACATTAAATGTAATTATCTCTCTGAAATTTTATTGTTTCTTTGTTTCAATTGTAAGTTAAAAAGATGTAGTAGTTCATAGTGGATTAGATTAAAATTTCATATACATTTGAAACAGATATGTGAACTATTGACATCCTTGTATTGCTTGCAATGTTGAACAAATAAAAAACAAGATAGGGTTCTATAGGGCCCTTACCCATGACAAAAAGAGATGTACATATATTAGAAATCAAAAAACAAAAAAGGAGAATAACACCTAAGCATTCTTTAGTCCTACTTCATAATTTCCCTCATTGGGGAAGTTTATTTTAAAAAAAATTCTTCCTCAATACAATCTCATTTGAGGCCTATGTTGTTTGTATGAAGAAAATCAACCCTACCAAGTCCTAGACATCCCCATGTCCATCAAAGATTCCAATGTCATCCTAGGGCGGCCCATAATTTCCTCAAGCTCAATTCTCTTTTGGTCGGATGATACCCAATCCAAGAGGTCAGACCACCTGAAAAGAAGGCCATTTTCCCCTTCCCCTTGTGAAGGGTTGACTTGCTAGGATTACTTTGAAGAGGGATGTTTGGAGTGATAAGGGGGATGTTTGGAATGATAGGAGGGGAAGATACTGCATGTTGGTGACTGGATGAAATGTGAGGCTTGGAACTAGTTCCTACTTCCCATTTCTGGGAAAGGTGGGTTTTCCCTAGGAGAAGGAATTTGTTAAGGTCCTTGAAATTCCCACTCATAATGAGGGCACAATGCATCAAATGTGTAGATATCCAAGTTATAAACCTTCCTCTATTATCCCGAGCTAAATAAATTGTTGCCCTTGAGTGGTGAGTAGAAATAGATTGGTCTTCTTCTCCATCGAGATGATGATTGGAGACTAAGTTTGTGTTTCTCCTTTCCTCTTTCTTGAAGGTAGTTTTATGCTAGATCTGGTGGCAGAGGCACATTTTCTTCCTATTTATTTTCAAGGAATGAATCCTCTTCTCCAACTCATTCACTTTATGGGAAATGGTAGGCACCATATCAATGGAGGTTTTGTCATACAATATGTATGATTCCTTAGGAATTTCTCTTGACACAAATTCCTCATTGCATAAGAAGGGGCATTGAAAACTAGTTTTCCTAGAGACCTGAGGCCTCCTCTCAACCTAATATATTTTTAAATCCTCAGGTGTTTTCATATGCTCCCATCTAAAAAGATGGAAATACATGACTTGGAAAGATGTGAATACTAGGATTGATTTTGATCAACCTTGGTTAAAAGTGCTAAGTAGACTTGTTGATATGTTAGAGGTCCTTTTGTGTCTCTATGCATTCTACTTCAAACAAGGCCCTAAAAAATGCCTCATGTGGCCCACTTAGATGAAGATCTGATTTAGATCTTCCGAAGAGATTTCTTTCAAGCTATGTGCCACAAGTGTCTTTGCCATTTTTCTGGTAAATATTCTGCTATACCAAAAATTTGGAAAGAGATAAAAATTACAAGATGGTAGGATTGAGCTTTATAACCTAAAGGTGACACATATCTCTGGTCTGGAAAAAAATTTCCCCTGAAATGAGAAGGATCTTGCTCAGTCTGTATAAGGAAAATAAAAAATGAAGGAAAGTATAGATGAGCATAACTGGTAAATTATGATGATTTGACAAACATCACGTATGGCATTTAAACCAGTAAGATGTGAAGTGAAGTGTGCTAAGCCCAAGAAGGATTTCAAGAAATGAGCATAAGTGTGCATCATGTCAAAAAGCATATGAAGACGTTGAGTGATCAATCCGAAATGATTGTTAATCAAAATTAGAAGGGAACGTTTCAAATGACCTTCCAAAAGTGAAGAGTGGATGTCCCAGTTAGATGCAAATGAAATACATCGAAAAGACTCACGTTTCATACATTTGGCCATATGGGATGATGTTCATAAATATCACTTTCTAGAAAATTTTGTAATGAACAAAGTATTCCTTGGAATATTCTTATTTTTTGGGGAAATCTTTGAAGTAAAGCGAGTGATATAAAAGTATGAAAAGGCCATGCAAAAAGGGGGTTAATTTTTCTAAAATTTAGTCAGAGAGAAAAAAGGAGAGAAGAGCCGAGAGAAGCCATTTTTTAGGAATTTTTTTTGAGAAACTAGTTATTTCTTGTGTGCCTTTCAAAATTGATCATGTCAAGATGGTTGCAAATGTATAGCCATTGACAAAACTTTGAGATTGTAAACAAAATTTCCCTTATTGATCAAATTTGAGAAACCTTGAGTAATTCATGTAAATCATGAACTATGTTATGTCTATTGTCATCTTGAGATATTTTCAAATAGTTATCTATGTTCTGTTGTAGTCTTACATTAGAAATCCTTTGAAATCACACAAAATCTCATCCTCATGACAAGTATTGTGGCATTTGCAATTACATTATGAAGAGAGAGCTTTCATTTCATAATGCAATAAGCAATTTAAATTCACTTTACTTTCATTTCAATGATACTGATTGTTTGTCAGTTTATGAGTGTATCATGAGTGTGATATAACGGGGTTTTATAAAGTTTAATTGAGTCTTTAACACAAGTTCTTATGTTAAAACCTTGAAGAATGTGTGAAGCTGTGTGTCTTTGAGCCTTCATATATGCATAATTTTCTAGTTGAAGGTTTTTCTTTACTATTTGAAGCTATTTGTCTTTTTCCTTATGGATCTGTTAACATTTGTTTAAAGTTCTCAGATATTTGGTATAATCAACTTTATCCTGCTTAACTTCCCAACCATAAAATACATATCCAGAGATGAACCATACATGAACTACCCCTACTTTCACTTCTTCTATTCATAAATGCTAAGGTAATTCATTGATTTACCCATCCCTTACCTCAATATACAGGAGAAATCAGTTTTTACCATTGCCTTTAGTAACCTAGATCTTGTTTAGAAGGTTTCTTCATCCTCTAAAGTGACAACTCGTGAGAGTTAGAATATGTTGTATTGACCATACCTTATAAATATCTCTATCAATTTTGTGAAAGGAAATAAAATACTATAAATATGCATATGTTATCCACCAATATGGGTTACAAAATGGGTCCTCTCACCCTGGTTGAAGGCACAACCTAAAGTAGTCAGGGTAGGTCAAACCTTGTACACGGTGTTATCCATTTCTTCCATGCTTGAGTGAATGAAGAGTTAGCTAAATCCTTCCCTGGCTATAAAATGAATCACACTCTGATTTATTTGTCTCCAAGCATCTTGTTCAAACTATAATGTTGCTCAGTTGTAAAGGGAGAATCAATTTGGGTACCAACACCGATCGATGCCATTTTTGGGAATATTTTTACAAATGCATACACATATCAACCCCACAGTAATGTTTCTTACATGGTTTAAGTAAAAATACTTTGTTTAAACGTCATATGTTTTGTTGATATTTTTGCAAGATCACAAGTTCATTGTGTAGTATTTATAGTTTTTGGTAGTGATTATACTAAATTTACATCAATAATGATAGATGTGGGTAAAGGAAGGTCGGATCTGCTAAGCTTTGCAGAAATTAAGTATTGATAGATGTTTGACAAATTACTTATAGTGCATTCGCACATCTAAGGTAAGAATCGTTAGTGGTGAATGAATTGATTTAAAATTTTGATGATTACCAGTGTCTTAACTTTGTGTCAAGTGAAATTTGTCATTGGTATTTCCAAATTTGGAGGAAGAAGGTCATTATTCACTAGGGATCCTACTAGAAAAATATTTCTAAAACTAGGAAAAGCAAATTCAGGAAGGAAAAAAAGTCGGAAAGTGATTGGAAATCAAGAATCAAGAAAGGAGATATAAGTTTTGAAAGGTGATCAACTTTGTGGTTGAAGATTAACCTACATCTTCAAGTGATTACGAATGAAGTAGTCCTTGTGTAAATTTAAATTCCTTGACTAGATAAGGCCATCATTTGTGTCTGAAAAGCATGCCTCTTAGTTTTTCCTTGTTTCTTCCAAGGTTGGTAGGGTTTTCCAAGAAACTGAGTCATTAGAAGATATTTACTTTGAGAGATATACTCCTATGCTCCAGAGACCCCTCATCTCTTATCATTTTGATTCTCCTACAAGATTACCTCCTCAAGGCAATATGGCTTAACCTCCACCTAGACCTCCTTTTGTTGTCAATACTTTTGGACCAATAAATTTCAGAGGTATGGTTGGATATCCTAATATGGTGCCACAAGATGTCAGAAATAGGTTGCCAAAATTTCAAGGGAATAACGCCATCACTGGTGACTAGCATTTAAGACTCTTTGTCAATATGATGGAATATTTTGAAATTGAGTTTGAAGACATGTATATAAATATTTTCATTCATACTCTTGAAGAGGATGCACGTGATTGGTATAAGTATTTACCAAATAATTCAATAGACTCATGGAACGAGATGAAAAATGCCTTTAGACTGTAATATGGGGATATGACTGATCCCAGGTTCCTTCTATCTGAGTTTGAAAATATAAAGAAGAATCCAAATGAATCTATCTAGGATTTTAATACTAGGTTCAATAAAAATTTGAATAGGTTACCTATAATCCTAAGGCCAAGTGATGAATCCTATTTGATAAAATATTCTGACGCTTTTTATAAAAAAGGATACTTATTACTTGATAGATAAGAACTCAAGAACATTGAGGGGGCTTTCACCATGGCCTTACAAATAGAGAATAATATCAAGGAGTTGGGAAGCCTCCTAAGAGGCCTCAATCAAACAATGTTGTGGATATAAAAGGGTTGTGAAGACTGTGCTTTGGAGTAGTTAAAGAGATATCATATATAAACTAGCGGAGTAGAAAAAGGGATATGACAGAGTTCCCAGGGTCAGCAAAGCCACACGGTTAGGAGAGATTTGGAAATAATCCCAGAGGTGATAAAAAATCAGATGACGAGAGGGAAGGGCCCCATGTGATTAGGAAATAAATATCCTCAATCAGTGAAAATAGATTGGTTCTTGATCCATTGACTTCCAAGATTGCTACCATAGAAGAGGTTAATGTTATCAAGTGGTGTGATAGGTGTTTCTTACCACATTACTCATGTGAGGTAGATAAGGAATTTGAGGAAACAAATGATGATGAGGCATATGGTGATGTGTGTATGATGGAGTGCCCTGAGAACTCACAAAAGGGGAAACATCAACTAAATTGATAAGTGCCACAAATGTTGAAATTTTACGGGATTGTGTTTCTCCGAGTATTACCTCTTCATCCTATTAATACTTTTGAAATTGATATGGTATAAGCATTTTATTTTCCTAATCATGATTTTGAATACTTAAGGGCCTTGATGATTAAAAATTATGATGGAGGAATCCCTTCCGAAGAGGACATGCAACTATTGATGAATGTAGTAGTTACTCAGGAGAAATAATATAACACTAGAAGTAAGGTTGTCAAAGGGGGAGGGCCAAAACCAAGCTAAAAATTCTAGTTCTTACCAATATCCTAAAGGAAACCCCTAAGAAATATACATCTAGAAAAGGCCTAATCACCCCAAATAAAACCTGTACTCCTGCCCATTCCCAGAATGTGAAAACTCCTATACTATCAAATGAAATTGTGAATCTTCCTCCTAATATTGTCCTACCCAAATATATTCCTTGTGACATAGCCCAAATCTTGAGTCAAATCAAGGTTACTATTCCCATTTTTAATTACTCAGGATCCTTGAGCATAGGAAAAGGGCATTCAAATATTTGGGATTTAAGGAAGAAAATATTACTCAGGGAAAAAGTGTAAACAATGTAGAGATTCCTCCTATTATTACAGAATTAGAAGTACCACAAGCATTGGAGGAACTAGGTGAATCACCTGAGGTATATTTGGGCACATCTCTGGTTGAATCTCAACTTGATGTGGATCCATTTTATACCACTTTAATTATTAAGGATAGGCTGGTACATAACTGTATGTTTGATTCAAGAGCCTCATGTAATGTAATGCCTCTTGAGGTGATGAACGAGTTAAATATCAAAGTAACAATTTTTTTGGGAAGTGTACTACTATGGATTCAAGAGAAGTGCTAGTAATTGGATATGTTAAAGGATTGGTAGTGCAACTAGCAGCTTATCTAGGAAAATGCTTAACCATGAATGTAGTTATTGTGGATTGTCCTGCTAAGTGGGGAATGTTGTTGTCTAGAAAATGGGTAGCTAGTGTAGGTGGAAGCGTACAAATGGACATGTCATTTACAACCATACCAATTGAGGGAAACCTTGTGAAGTTTTATGGTGAGAATAAAATGTTACACCTCATTGAGGACCCTAACAATGATTCTTATGAAGTATTGTACATAGAAGTTGATGTTGATAACTTTGTGGGTTATGTTGATTTTAAGGAGCATAAAATTGATGAGTGCAAGTATCCTGAGTAGGTTGGTTTTCCTTGGAATCTGATGTTTTATGGGGATTGTTCTAGATTTGGTAATGGTGTTGGTGTTGTCCTGATATCTCCAAGCCATGAGGAGTTTAAATTTTCTCTTAAAATTAATATTGAGTGAACAAAGAACATTGCAGAGTATGAAGCACTACTTTTGGGTTTAAGGATTTCTTGGAAGTATGGTGTCAAAAATATTATTATTAAAGGGGATTCAGAGTTGATAGTCAAACAAGTTATAAATTTGTATGCAACAAAAAATCAAAGAATGAAGCAATATAAGCATGTAGTTTGGGACTTAATTGAAATGTTTGATTCTTTCAATATAATACACCATGATAGGAAATACAATACTATGTAGCAGAAAAATTGGTAGTGTTGGGATCAAGGTTTGAGAATTGTATAGTATCCCCTATTGTGAATATGATATTGAAATATTGACCAGGCCGTCTATCCCTAATAATATCAAGCATTGGAAATTTTTGAAGATGATGCCCAGGTCCAAAGGTTTTTGCAAAATAAAGGAGAATTTACCAATCAAAGTATGGACTGGGAACCAATGGTTTGTGCAAGTGAAGGAAAAGAGACCCTATTTGGTAAAGACATTATTCAATTGAAAACCAATACTATTCCTAGAGGTTTGGTTGCACTGGAATCAAATTTTGATAATGACCGCATTATTAACAGACACATGTCAACCTCAAGAGATGTTGAAGAACATAACCTAGGCACAAAGGATAAACCTTGAAAAATATGGTTAGGTAGCAACTTGGATAGAGAGGAAAAGCAAGCATATGTCCAGTTGTTAAAAAAGTACCGGACTACTTGGCATGGTCGTATTCAGAATTGAAAGCATATAGGGAAGACCTTTTTCAGCACGAGATACCCTAGAGGCTAATGCCAAGCCGTTTAGGAAAAAAAGACCAATTAATCACTCCGAGATAAAAAAGAGGAAGAGTTGAAAACCGTTAAGGGAAAAATCATACAACCTACGAGGTACTCTTCAAAGACCATAAATTAATCCACTCCTTTCCCAAAAAATGCAAAGAAGAGTTGATCTAAAAAAGTTTGAGAAAGAAACTGTGGGTACCTATTTATATGTGAGAATGTACATTTCAAAGAGAAATGGATGTAGCATTCTCAAGATATATAAATGACTTCATTGTTGTGTATTAGGATGATGTGACAATTTTTTCAAGGAAGATAAGTGATCACCTGCAGCATTTAGAAAAGATGTTGTTAAGGTGTAGGGAATATGGTATCTCACTGAACCCTAAGAAATGTCATTTTGGGGTTCAAA
The DNA here is from genome assembly GCA_018340775.1 of Taxus wallichiana var. yunnanensis. Taxonomy (NCBI): domain Eukaryota; kingdom Viridiplantae; phylum Streptophyta; class Pinopsida; order Cupressales; family Taxaceae; genus Taxus; species Taxus wallichiana. The sequence goes on from CM031241.1 coordinate 209,245,144, forward strand.
AGGCTAAGTTTCTTAGACATATTGTATCAAAATAAGGGGTCATGATTGATCTGAGAGAGTGGAAGCCATTAGAAAAGTTCCTATTCCAAGAACCAAAAAGGGAATTCAATCCTTTTTTGGGTAGATAAATTTTATTAGGAGATTTATTTCCAACTTTGTTGAATTGACTATCCCAATCACTAGTATGTTGAAAAAGGATTAGAGTATCAAATGGGAAGAAGAAGCTATTCAAGAATTTATTAGGATCAAGGAAGCATTGAAAAATGCCCTTATTTTAGCAGCTCCTAATTACAAAAAGGCCTTCCAAATGTTTTCCTTTACTTCTGAGAATACCATTGCATCTGTGCTACTACAGAAGGATGATGAAGGAGTTGAAAGGCCAATTGCTTTCTTTAGTAAAGCATTACAAGGGGAAGAGTTGAAGTATACTATTATGGAGAAACATGCATTTGCTTTGGTCAAAGCCACAAAAATCTTTAGGCCATATATTTTAAGTTCTAAAGTCATAGCTTATGTCCCTCATACTATGGTCAAGGATATCCTATCAGAAATGGAAATTTCCAGTAAGAGATGCCAATGGGAAAATAAGTTGCAGGAATATGACATGGACATCCAAACTACAAAATTGGTTAGAGGTTTGGGCTTGGAAAAGCTAATGATGAAAGCAATCTATAGACAGTTGAGATAAATGAGGTTGATGAAGAAAGGCTGAATATTCTTGAGAAATTAATAAATTCTGACTAGTACAGGGATATTATTTTTTATCTCAGACATCTGCAATGCCCCGAGTATTTAAGCAAAAATAAAAAGAGAGAGCTTAGATTGGCTTCCCAAAAATATATCATCATTGATTATGGGTTGGCTTGGAAAAACCTTGAGGGAGTTCTCTTAAGGTGTATCACTGAGGACGAATCCCGAAATTAATTGCTAACTTTCATGGAGGATTTTGTGGGGGGAATTTCACTAGAAGAGTAATAACCCATAAGATCTTAAGGGCTGGTTACTAGTGGCCAACACTTTTTAAGGATACAAATTTATTGGTAAGAAAATGTGAGAGTTGCCAACGTTTCTTAGGAAGATTGAAAGCTTCAGGATCCCTCCCATTGCAACATGTATCAATTGAAGCCCCTTTTAAGTAGTGGGGGATGGATTTCCTTGGGGAGATTTCATATTCTTCAAGTTCTGGCCATAAAAGGATATTGGTAATCCATTGAATACTTCACCAAATGAATAGAGGCAATCCCCACTAAGAAAGAAACCCACCAAATTGTCATGTAATTCATTTTAAATCATATAATTTGTAGGTTTGGAGTTCCTACTTAACTAAATGCTGACAATGCTATGAGTTTTGAGCTAAAAATTTGGTAGCCATGTGTCAGGAGTATGGGATAAATTTAGCATATGCTTCCAACTAAAATCCTCAAGGTAATGGACAACTAGAATAAAGTAACAAAAAATTGTTGAAGATAATTAGGAGGACCTTAGAATTAAATAAACGAAAGTGGGGTGAGCAGTTGAAGTTTGTTGTTTGGGATGAAAGAATTACTATTAAAAGAGCTACTGGAAAGATCCCATTTGAATTGGTATATGGAACTTAGGCTCTCCTCCCCCTGCATATGTAATTATCTTCTTATCAATTTATCTAATAATTGGAGGATCAAGAGATTAGTCCCTATGATGCTCGTATAAATCAAATTGTTTAATTAGATGAAGAGAGAAGAGAATCCCATCAAAGACATGTGAATTTTAGGGAGAAGTTGAAGAAATTGTTTGATAAAAAGGTAACCCCAAGAGTTTTTAGTGTGGGAGATCTTGTGCTATTGTGGGATAGCAGACATGAGGATAAGGGAAAACATGGAAATTTCGACGCATTATGGATGGGTCCTTATTCTATTGACATTAGAATTGGTGAGCATACCTTTTTCCTAAAAGATTTAGATGGAGAAATGCTTGAGTTTCCTGTTAATGGTAGGCACTTGAAACATTTCCTTGATTGATTTCTCAAAACTAAGGTACACATCATTGTACAGTGTACAATTTTTGGTTTTGTTCTATTTTTGCATTTTTCTGTTTTGGTCTGTCTCGGTCCTTAGTGACCTATTTTTGTTGGTTTCTCGATTTGTTCCTAGGGGTTTACCTATTGTTTCTTTACTTTGGAGGTCGGTTGTTGAATTCATGGCCCAATGGATTTTTGGCACATGGTATGATATTATTACATTATGTTTTGTTCTTATAGCACTCGTAGGAGTGCCCATCCCCGAGTCGGAGCTGATGTTGGTGCTCAATTATAATCTCACCCTTTTAAAAAAAAAAAATTTAGTCCACCTGGTTTGATGTAATTTATATCCTCCTGTATGGATGCATAATTTTTTTCCTTCACTAAGGTTTCGTTGTCAGTCTTTTCCTAGGGTTGTGGATCATGATGCATCATGGTATTGTTTACTATTTTCTCTCTACGGGGAAATTTTTGTAGTTGGGTGTGTTCCACAATTGTGTATCCTTTGTAAATCCTATCTTAACATTCGTGGATACATGGTCATCTCTAAGCTGGATGGGGCATGGTGGGTCTATTTGATGAACTTGTCACTTTCGGGGCTGATGAATTTTGATTAGATATTCGCAACTATGAAGCGGTGCGAGTAAATTTTTACTTTAGCCCCATGAGGTGTACACTTGTCGTAAATCAAGTGGTTATGGGAAGGAAGGCATTTTTAAATGTTTTGATACATTATGGAAAAGGTGTGAAAGTATAAAGTAAATACCTAAGACCTACAGAAGGAAACATGGCCATTTTTTATAATAAAAGTGGGGAAGCGGGTCACCTGGGACATTTTGGAAATTTTGGATTTGTTTTGAAAAGGGAGTAAAGTTGTTAAAGTAATCCACTACCTCATCGACACCTAGGTAAATCCACATGTTGAGCTAGCTTTGAAAGTGGATGGGTGGACCAAAATGTGTAAAAGTACATACCATGCAAGCACTTTACAATTAGAATTTGTTCAACGTGCACGACTCAAATTCAAAGATGTAAAAGTAAGCCACTACCCTACCGACACCCATGTAAAGTCATGTATTGAGCCAGTATCAAAAGTAGATGGGCGGGCCAAAATTTTTTAAAGTACATACCCCAGGCCCGCTTCAGTTAGAATTTGTTCCACATGGATGGATCAAATTTGAAGTTGCAAAAAAGTAGAGTTAATGGCCGTGATACAATGCATTTAATTCTACCACCATTAATGCTCCTACGTGAACCAAGGGCCTTAAGGGATATGACTGCATTCATCCTTTATTTTTATTTTTATGGTATCTTGTTGTTTTTATCAGTGAAGTGCAATTAGAATTATTATGGAGCTAAATTTGTGAACCTGAGAAGTGCGAAAGATGTTGTTTTGAGTGAAAATTGCTCAGGAGCTTGCAGAAAATCGGTAAGCTATTCAAAATCCTATGTATTGTGTCTGTTCTATTGCCAAAATAGTTGAAGTAAAATTAGGGGTTTTGAAATGAAGACTATGCCATTTTATTCTTTTGTTACGTCGGGGGTCATGAGTGACCTAGACAAGGTAACAGACACAAATTTGATGAGTGCCGACTTAAATGATTTTCATCAAAGATTAAGTAGTTCTCATTTGAGTGAATATTTAAAGGAAATTCACAATAGCCACATCACCTCAGTAGGTGCCATCCCACCCTCTATTCAATTCCCAGAACTAGTATGGTTTTGTGCCATGAATTATGAATCTGAGAAGAAGGAAGTGTTAGATGGGAGCAGGGGATGCGGTGCTAACATTGACATCGGCAACCATTAGAGTATTATTGAAATACCTATAATTACTAAACCAATTACTATTGGCATCAAACTAGCCTTGCAGGACTATGAAACAAAGAAGAAGGATTATGCCAAAATGATAAACACACAATGGCTCCTTATAGAGAGGAAGGCATCAGCTAAAATCCATAAAAGGTTGGTTAGGACACAATTTGTTCAAGAGGTTAAGGATATCATTGTGCTTTTGAGTCGAATGATAGGTTTGGAAACTACAAATGAGTTTAAAGAGTGGATTTCCACATTTATATGGATTATTATTGAGAGAAAAGGAATATTTGTTGGCCGCCTTTATTTCAAATGCAATCCATGATCATATGATTACTCTGGTAGTAAGGATTGATATATGGGAGACTACAAAGTTGGAGTTCTATATGATGACATATCTAATTTATAATGTTGCAGTGCACAAACATTTTCCAACATTGTCACCACACGCTGATTTTAAAAAGTGCCCAATGCATGAAATTTTCCCTCAATTATAGTTAACCAACTAGAATGGAAATGTCAGATTGGTAAATGATGCTTTCTTTGCACCAATTATTTGCTTGTTTAAACTAGAATGCGGATAGTAAAAATGTTTGAGAATCCAAGGAAAGTAATTATGGAGTATGGGTGTTACTTCATTCAGTATATGAATTTCATTTATATCAGAGTTAGTGGTTTTGAGGAAAAATTTTAAATTTCTTAGGTATGTTAATGCCAAGTTGTGTTTATGTGAATTGGTAAGGCAAGCTGGTTCCACATGCACAAGTTAATTGCTAGAGACACAAAAAAAATGTCAAATTCCCTATCATAATCGGAAGGTATTCATGTCATTCCACTATAAAGGAAAGAATAATTGGAGAATAAATGAAGAATTTGGTAATGGAGACATTTGAGGCTAGAGCCAATTATGAGATTTGGTGGGTATTTAACAATGTTTCTAACACTTTTGAGCATGAGCCTCACTTTGAGGACTACTGGATGAATTGTAGGGATGAAGAAGAAGTCCGGTTGAGGGATTTTTGAAGAATGAATTTATCACAAGTGGTAGACTTCAAAATTACAGTCATTCCAAAGGGGTTGTAGATGACTTACACATAGTGAGTAAATTCTACATTGATTAGAAAATAGAAAGTCAACCTATAGCTCCCCTAGATTGGTATGAGGAGGAGTCTGATGATCTGTATGTGAGGATAACTGATGTCATGAGGAGAACGGTAAATTGGATGGTTCAGATGAATATTGACTTGTCAATTCAAAATACAAGAGTCCTGAATCATTTCAGAAATATGGGAAAATTAAATGATGATATCCCACCTCTGAAGGAGGGTGCTGATAAAATTGACCCATTAGGAGGAAAATCCCCTCTATTACCCTCCAAAATGCCTATTGATGGGCTTATTGATGAATGGAAAACAACTACTAGCGAGATAGGTACTTCCATGTCAGCCCTCGGGTAGAAAACTTAAAAAATTCTTTTAAAGTCCATGGAAAATTCCCCTATTACTCCTACAATGCCTCTCCAGGAAAAAGGATAGGGTTTAACATCACATGTGGTTAGCCCAAATTTTGTCCCTAAGCCACATAATACTGAAAAGTTAATGAGTGCATCCATTTCAAGTGGTCACATTCAACCCAAGCCGTATAAAGATGAAAGGAGAGCACCACCAAAATTGAAGCAGTTTGAGCATACACACAAGAAACCAAAAAAAATTCACCAGCCAATCCTAGTAAGGGTAGGTGCCTATAAACAAAATAATTTCAAACATAGGTATTGGGTAATTGATCCCCCAGAAGTGGAAAGAACTAATAACATGTAGAAACAATAGGATACATCATTGTCAGGTATGGGGCAATGAAGTCCGATGATCCCTCATTCATTGTTCCTGAAAATAGAGGTGGAATGCATTAAAATATTAGTTCCATAAGGGAATACTATAGTTGATCTAGTGGACAGTAAGTTTCTTACACCAAGTATGAAAATTCCTGAAGCTCTACTTGTTAAAGATATCAACCCACCACCAGCTAAAACAATTCATAAGGTTAAAAATGTACAAATTGAGGTGATTGATATAGATGTTGATGAGGGATTATCCATGCTATATGCACTCATTTTTTCCATTGACAAACCCTTATTAACACCAGTGGTTCATATTAAACTAAGAAAGGAATTAGAAAGAGGTCCTCATGTACTAAAAACTAAAGTAAGAGATTAGGAAGTGAATTTGTCTTCCCCAAAACGAATGGCTTTGGAAATGGATAAAGCATAGCTATTGGTGGAAAAAGGTCTTCATACTAATTTGGTGGTATAAAATGTTGTGCCCATTCATATTGAGGTTACTTAAGAGTGATGAAATTATTCAAGAATAAAAACTAAAAATGGCACAAGATATAATTCTTGATGACGATATTGTTATTGGTGGAGAATAAAACATTTTAATAAGAAATGTGGGTTCACTTCTAATAGAATAACCTACCATAACATTTCCTGAGGTATCATTAGGGCATGAAAGTAGCAATTCGGCAACTCCACCAATTTTAGGAGTAGAGGAATCCATTTCCCAAAATTTGATACAAAAGGGCGCAGGGGAAGAAACTCATGTCACCATGTTTTCAAATGGAGAAATAGTAAAGGACCTCCCTTTGATTTTTATGCAGATCAAGTTAAGGATGATCAACCTAAATTTCTAGATTAGGAAATGAAGTATATAAAGGAATTAATGGTACAAATTAAAATTGACTTGGGGAAAATTGGGATAAGTGGTCAAGAAAAAATAGAATTATTGGTACAACAAGAACAAGATATGTCCAAGAAAATACTAGTTTTTCCTGAGAAACTCCAGCAAGGATCAAAGGAAACAAAGTTTGGAATAGGTTTGAAGAAGGGGTGGATCAGTGAATTAATTTGAAATTAAGAAGTTTCCCTTCCTATACAAGCGTTGGCGTTCTTGCCTTATCCTTTCCAAAAATAGTGAGAGCCCCAAAAAGGGCCAAAACCATCACAAGGACTCTTACTGATTCATTGGGGGAAAGAACCCTAGAGATAACAACCCCTTTTGAGGGAAAGACAAGAAAAGACATAACCAATGATGATTACAACATTCAAATTATTCCCTTGGGAAAACCTTCAAGGGAACAACTAAATCAGGGAGTATCTGAAGCAGTGAATGGTCTTTTACAAAAGGTGGATGAAGATGGGATGACAAAGAAGCAACTTAAAGAACAAATTAAGGCCTTAAGTTCATGTTTACAACAACTGATAGGACAAACTAGTCATGAACAAGTAGGTACTTATGTGAATACCCCTGAAGGAATGGATAAAGTAAATAGTGTTGTCAAGAAGGTCCAAGTGGTGGATGCTTGGGTTGAACAACTAACTGAGAAGGGAAAGGAAGTTATCACAGAAGCAAGGAGAAAATATGAGGACTTAGAGGTCGATTGATTGAAATTGATGGAGTAATTGAAACTGTGACATGACAAAATTTTCTACATGGAGGAACTCTCCCCAAGCTTGACTGCATAACATGACTTAGTGAGGAGATAGTTGAGCAAGAAGTCATTGTGCCAATAAGATGCAAAGGGATTAAATATGCCCTTGAAGAATTGACAAAAACAGGTTAGATACCTTAAATGGAATCAAGAAGAAGGTTGAAGTCAGAAGGAACTAGGTTGATGATCTACTTGATGCCATTGATAGAATATCAGAGGACATGGTGGCAGATAAGTCCAAAAAGAGCTATGGGGATTTAAGACTTGATTTCTTACTCAATTCCTTTGAAATTAATATCTAGACAGATGACTTCTCCCATGAAACTATTAAAATTATTATGAAGATTGAGAATTGATAGCAAGGCCGCTACAATATAAGTAGAAAAAGGCTCAATGTCTGGAATTAATATCAAGACAAATATTGATTTTCCAGCATCACCTTGGACCTGATGAGGATGAAGTAAATGAATTATTCCAGAGGTATGATGCCTATGTGGCCAGATTACTAGAAGAGAAAGATACGAGAGGAAAAGTATGAAGAGGAGGAGGATGCGGTACAAAAGATAATGAACATGTTTAAGCACTTTCTTCCTCTTTTTGTATTTTCTTTTCATAATCCATTGAAGTGATATTTTGAAATTGGTATTTGTAATACATTAAATCTAATTATCTCTTTGAAATTTTATTATTTCTTTGCTTCAATTGCAAGTTAAAAAGATGTAGTAGTTCATAGTTGATTAGATAAAAATTATATATACATTTGAAATAGATATGTGAACTATATGGGTATCCAGAAACCATGAGCAAAAAAGCTGGCAGTTCGGAACCATGTAGAAAGCGAATAGTAGGTATAAAGCAGTAAGGTACAAACCATAGGTAAAAACCACCTGTGGTACATTACCCATGGGTTAATAAACCTACTAATTGCCAGGCTTCCACCCCCAGCCTATGACCCACTCACGTGGCGGGACCGCACGTAAAAATACCAGTGTAACACATTGAAAGTGTGCGATAGCATGAAAGCAAGCTCGAAAACATAACAAAACCCCTAAGTGTCTACAACAGTGATTTAGGACTCTAGGTGTGATTTTCATAATATGGATCTTTTCCCAAAAGTGTAGGACATTGCAAATGAGAGAAGACTCTTCGAATGAAGGCTAGTTTATTCCTCTATTCGGGTACACACACATTCGTATTATAGAAGTTTACTAAAACCTACTCCCCAACACAAGGACACATGGCTAAGGAGTGCAAATAAAACCTAAAATAAGAGGGTGATACCAAAGAGATATTGAACACTGCTTTTCCATTAAACACAAGCCATAAAGAAAAATATGTCTGACCATCGTACCAAAAATAACCAAGATTGAAATGAGGAGATAAAGAAGATAGAATGGCTTATAAGAGGTTGAAATCATCCATAGACTTATATTATTACTCCAAATATTTGAGTAGATCCATTCTGATGGCCAGAAGAAAGATTACATTTATGATTTGAATGGGTGGTTACGAGCTCCATAAATCCACTTTGGAAAGAGAAGAGAGAGGTTAAAAAAATGCTCTAGCCTTTGAAAAATGCCTCTCGCATTATAGGAGGAATGAGAGAGAGAGAGATAGAATAGAATTTTAAATCTTACTCCCGACCCACCTAAGAAAATGCATTTGAATTTTCCTCTATGCAAAGAGCATTGAATTCATCTCCCTCTACCATGGTTACTAAAAAACTCATTCCTCCATTAATATTTCCGTGTGGCCAGGAAAAGAAGAATCCCATATCTCATAATGTTGGTAGGTAGGCACAATAACCTCAAAATAGTGGACTATATTGCATAATTCTTATGGTAGGTTTTACCAGTTCTGTTTCATTAGATCTACCTACAACAAATATTTTACCAAAAATTGCTTTAGGTGTGGAGTCACTCTATGTGAGTCCACATGGAAGCCCAACGCATTCTTAAGGATTTTCCTGCCTTTGGGTCTGGAAATGTAACGTCTTGACACTTGCTTTCTCCGATCTCTTTACTTTGCTTTGACTTTTCAATGACTATCTCTACCTTTTCGGCTACGCCCAGGTCTGAGCCTACACCTCGTTGAGGCATTTACCTTTTGGATTACACCTTTGGGACTGATAGGTTGGCGTGGGCCAGGGTGGCTCTCACAGCATGGCAACTTTGTGGCGATTACACCCCTTTCGAACTTGCTTCTATAAATCACGTGCTCATTGAGGACTCCACTTTAGGTTACCTTGAGATTGTGTGGTGACACGCAAATTCCACCAGCTACTGTTTCTTTACTTAATTTTCAGCAGATTAGTTCCTACCTTTCTGAACTAAGCCATGTAAGAAATGTTGCTCATTTGAGACTCCACTTTGATTACCCTTACAAAGTGCATTAATAGCATGTAGAAAGTCTTCTGCTAGATCTGCTTCTTTTCTTACAGAATTTTCAGCAGTCGGTTACCACCCAGCTGTGCCGACACTGATCACGTGGTGATCAGCCTCATTTAGGTCTCTACTTGCCTCAAACATCATACAAGAAGTGCGCCGAAGAGACATGGAAGCCTGTTGGCCTTTTTATACTTAGCTAATTGAATCTAAGTTAACATCACCTCATTACCATTGTTGGCTTATCCCTAAAACCTGGTTTTCTAGTATTGAAATTTGAGCTCTCGCACGGCCCGACTGACCAGCTCCTCAAATTTTCCTCACAGCTCTGAAAGCTTGTGTTTGATCAATTTTTCTTGAGAAAAGAGTGGCAATACGTAACT